>PVHY01020005.1:0-26354 GCA_004024945.1 Uropsilus gracilis | reverse complement strand
GCTTTTGTTTTACTGATCTGTCTTTTGGTGAGAGTGGAGTGTTAAAGTCTCCTACGACATATGTGTTTTCATCAATATTTGTTTTCAGTTCTGCTAGTAGCTGTCTTATGAATCTTGGTGCTCCCTCATTTGGTGAATATATGTTGATAATTGTTAAGTCTTTTTGGTGAGTTGAACCACGTACCATTAGGTAGTGTCCATCTTTATCCTTTGTCACTTTTTTTATTATGAAATCTGCTTTATCTGCTATAAGAATGGCTACCCCTGCCTTTTTCTTGGGACCGTTTGCTTGTAGAATTGTTTTCCATCCTTTCACTTTCAGTCTATGCTTATCTTTAGGGATTAGATGTGTTTCCTGGAGACAGCAGAATGTTGGGTTCTCTCTTTTGATCCAGTCTACAACTCTGCGTCTTTTGATTGATGAGTTTAGACCATTGACATTTAGAGTGACTGTTGATGTGTGGAGTTCTAGTATTGGTTTTCTAGAGGTCATTTTGAGGTTCTGCTTGGTTTTCTTTTATGTATATTCTATTTATTCGTCTGAGAGTTTTGGTCCTAGGGCTTCTTCCAATATTTCTTGGAGTGGGGGTTTGGTGGTAGCAAATTTTTGGAGACTTTGTCTGAGAAGGTTCTAATTTTTCCTTCATACAGGAAGGACAGCTTTGCAGGGTAGAGTATTCTTGGCTGGCACATTTTGTCTTGGAGTTTTTTGAATATGAGGTTCCATTCTCCTCTTGCTTGGAGTGTCTCTTCAGAGAAATCTGAGGTCAGTCTAATGGGTTTTCCTTTGTAGGTTATCTGTTTCCTCTCTCTAGTCATCCTCATTATTTTTTCTTTATCTTAAATTCTTGGGAATTTTACTATTATGTGTCTTGCTGTGGTTTTTCTTTCATTGAAGTAATTTGGTGCTCTTTTTGCTTCCTGTATGTCTATTTTCATTTCATTCTTCAAGTTTGGGAAGTTCTCTTCTATTATTGCTTTAAAAAGCCTATCATTTCCTATGTCTTTCTCTTCTCCTTCTGGGATTCCGATTACTCTTATATTTCCTTTCTTTAAAGTATCTGATAGATCTCTGATTTTTTTCTACTATCTTCTTATTTTGTTTATCACTCTCTTTTTCTCTCTTAGTTCTCTCTACTTCTGTGTCCTCCGGTGTGCTGATTCATTCTTCAATTTCTTCTAGTCTTGATTTCATGGCTTTTCCCAGTATTTTTGATGTCTTCTATCACTCCTCTTATATGCTGCATCTCCTTCATTTTCTTATTTAGGGTTTCAATCTTATTCTTCTGTTCACCAATGATGATGTTCATTTTGCTAAGTTCCTTTTTATATTTTTCTACTTCTCTTAGCTCATTTATTGTTTTTATCATTATGTGTCTAAATTCTTTATCTGACATAAAGGGCATTTCTTCGATTTCATCTATGTTGGTTTCTAGAGTCTGTTTATCCTTTGGAGATGGATTATGTCCCTTTGGGCTCATTTGAATATTTGTATTGTTCTTCCTTCCTGTGTTTTCTCTTTGGGTTTGCTCCACATATTGTGCAACGGCTGCGCGAGTATTGGTTGGCATGTTGAAGAATATTAGTCTGTAGTGATTTCTGCCTTTTGTGCTGGGATGTTTTCTTGCTTCGGTTGGCTGTTTTTGGGTTTTGATTCCTTCCCTTTGTTTCTGGGCTATGTGTTCTGTCCTTTACTTTTGTACTCTCTATCTAGTATTATAATTCATGTTGGGATTTCTGTCTGCACCGGCGCCAATAGGCGCCGGCGCCCCCACACGTCTCACCTACAGTCAAAGTTTCCTTCAGTAGCTCTGCCAATTGTGGGAGGAGCTAGCAGTCCTTCTGGCTCACAGCTGGGAACTCTCCACCCCCACCCTGGGGGGAGCCCAGAGTAGGGTCTTCCGTGTGCACAATCCGGGAAGGGTCGATCAGATGCCTGGGAGAGCCCCAGAAGTCTCACTTACAGTCAAAATTTCCTTCAGTAGCCCTGCCGATTGTGGGAGGCACTAGCAGTCCCTCTGGCTCGCAGCTGGGAACTCTCCACCCCCCTAAAGCATAGAGTTTAGATTAATAATATCATGTTCTTTGGATAAATGCTCTTAAGTGGAATTGCTAGGTTATACAGCATCTCATACTTAGATTTTTAAGATAAAGCTATTTCCACAGTGATTATACCAGTTTATATTCCCACCAATATATTTTTTCCCACCAATATTATAATAGTAGCCTTTCCATCACTTGTTGTTGGGAGTATTTAAAATGCTTGCCTTTCTCATGGGTGGGATGTGATATGTCATTATGATTTTACCATGAATTGCTCTTATTGGAAGCAATGATGAATATTTTTAAATTTTTCTAAATTGATTGTACACACACATATATGTATATGTGTGTATATATATTACATATATATATATCACATCATTGTCTACCTTGAGGTTCTCCCACCACCTTGTCACCCATGAACCATCATCTTAATCTCTTGTGCCCAACCCTCCCCCAATTTTAACCCCCTACCCCTCTCTTGCTCTATGCCTTTGTTCTGCTAACAGTTAGTTTTAAATTTTCCTTGTTCTTTTGTTTGTTTTCCCTATGTCCCACATATAAGTGAGACCATCTGGTATTTCTCTTTATTTTTCTGGCTTATATCTGCTAACATAATTCCTTCTAGCTCCATCCATGTTGTCACAAATGACATCAGTTTGTCTTTTTGATTGCAGAATAATATTCCACTGTGTGTATATATATATATATATATATATGTATGTATGTATATACCATATATATATATATATATGGTATATACCATAACTTTCTGATCCATTCATCTGTTTTGGGGCATTTGGGTTTCCGTATTCTGGCTATTGTAAATAGTGCTACAATAAATATCAGTGTACAGATTTCTTTTTGAATTAGTGTTTTGGTATCTTTTGGGTAGATTCCCACAAGTGGGATTGCTAGATTAAATGGTAGTTCCATTTCAGTAGTTTGAGGGTTCTCCACACAGCTTTCCGTAATGGCTATAACAGCTTGTAATCCCACCAGCAGTGTAAGAGTATTCTTTTCTCTCCACATCTACATCAGCATTTGTTGCCCCTTTTTTTGATATGGGCCATTCTTAGCTATGTGGGGTGGTTCTCATTGTGGTTTTGATTTACATTTCCTGTATATAAGAGATGTTATACATTTTTTCATATGTCTCTTAGGTATTTGTATTTCCTTTTTGGAGAAGTTTTTGTATGAGTAATTTGTGGGTCTTTGATATCAGACCTCTGTCAGTTAAGTGGAGTGCAAAATTTTTGTCCTGTTCAGTTGGGTGTCTCTTTGTTTTGGTTACTGTCTCTTTTGCTGTGCAGAAGCCTTTTAGTTTCATATTGTCCCAGCTATTTATGCCCTTCATTTTCTTTGCTTGTATAGATGTGTTCTGGAAGATGTTTCTGCAGTATAGGTCGTGGAGTGTTTTGACTATATTTTCTTCTAGGTATTCTATGGTTTCAGGCCTTATGTCCAAGTCTTTTTTTTTTTTTAGAATTAACTCTCACTATTTTATTTTTTTAATTTTTAAAAAATAATTTATTTAAATATAAATTTCACATCTTTGTAATTCCCAGGATTCACTCCCCCACCCTCCCAATTCATTCCCCCTCTGTCCCACCCCCGCACCTGGAGTTGTGTACTTCAATTTGGTTGTCCAAAGTCTTTTATCTATTTTGTCCATCTATTATCTATTTCGTCCAAGTTTTTTTATCTATTTTGAATTGGTTTTTATGTATGGGGAGAAGGAGTAGTCTAGAATCATTCTTTTTCACATAGCAATCCAGTTTTTCCAGCACCATTTATTCCAGACTATTCTTGTTCCATTGTATGTTTTTTGCCCATTTGTCATAGATTAGTTGATCATACATGTGTAGCTTTATTTCTGGATTTTCAATTCATTTCCATAGATTTGTGTGTCTACTTTTATTCCAGTACCATTCCATCTTAATTACTATGACTCTATAGTATAATTTAAAGTCTGGGAGTGCAATCACTCCATTCTCTCTCCTTTTCATCAGGGGAGCTTTGGGTATTCAAGGCTTTTTATTTTTCCATGTGAATTTCACTAGTATTTGTTCTATTTCTTTAAAGAATGTCATTGAGATTCTTATTGAAATTGCATTGAATCTGTAGATTGCTTTTGGTAGAATGGTCATTTTGATACTGTTGATTCTTCTAATTCATGAGAAGAGAATGTCTTTCCATTCCTTTGTGTCTTTTTCTACTTCTTTTCACAATGCTTTATAGGTCTTTTTGTATAGGTCTCTCACATCTATTTTTAGGTTTATTTCCATGTATTTATTTTTTGTTGGTACAATTGTAAATAGAGTGGTTTTCTCAATTTCTTCTGCAGACTGAGTTATTGCATATAAGAAGGCAACTAATTTTTGTGTGTTGATTTTGTAACCAGTTACCTTGCTGTTTTATGATATAAATTATCATGTCATCAGCAGTGATAATTTTACTTCTTCTTTCCCAATAGGGATCCAGTGTATGGTCTTCTCTTGCCTTATCGCTCTATCTGGGACTTCCAGTATTGTATTGAAAAGCAGTGGTGAGAGTGGACAGCCTTGCCTTGTTCCCGAACTCAAAGCTAAGACTTTCGATTTTTCACTATTTAGGATGATATTGACTGGGACTGTCATATCTTGTTTTTATTATGTTAAAGTACATTCCTTCTAGCCCCATAATTTTGAGACCCTTCATCATAAATAGATGTTGAACTTTGTCAAATGCTTTCCCACCATCTGTTTATATGATCATGTTGTTTTTATTTTTCTTTTTGTAGATGTATTAGATTATATTCAATGATTTTAAGGTGTTGAGCCATCCTTGTTTCCCTGGAATAAATCCCACCTAGTCATGGTGTATTATCTTTTCAGTGCATTGTTGGATTCTAGAATTTTGTTGACAATGTTTGCATCTGTATTCAATGATGAACATTTTTAATGAATATATTCATCATCTGGATATCCTCCTTAGTATATCATCTATTCAGAACAAATACCCATGTATTAACTGGGTTGTTTCTATTTTTGCTATTGAATTGTGTTTTTTTTTTTTAATTTGCCTTGGGTATTAACCCTTTGTTATGAAAATATTTTCTCTGGCCCAGTAAGATACCTTTTTTTATCTACTCATATTTTCAAATATTTTTATTGAGGTAACTTTACTTTAGAATGCTGTTTATGGTTTAGAGGTATAGGATCTCTCCCTCTGGTGTTGTTACCATACCACACCCACCACCAAAACACACATAGTCTACCACCAAAACACATCATAGTCCATTGTGCTCCCTCCCCAATTTGTTCTTGCCCCATCTTTTCCCTCCTCCTTTCTTTTTTTAATTTAATTTTCTTTTTTAATTTATTTGTTTTTATTCTTTAAATCACAACCTTGGTAAGTGGTTATTAGGATACCTCCCTCCCCCTCTGATGCCCCCTCCATTCACTCAGACCCCTCATTCTTTGTTGCCTGTTAATCTGTGTTAAGTCCATTAGTCTCTTTCTCTCCTGTGGCAGTGCCCTTTCACTGGGTGAGGGACTATGTTCTTGGGACAAGGTGAACCGTGCTGGTTGCTTTTCCATGTTACCCTTGTGTTGGGTAGCCAGTCTGTATTTATTCATAGTCTGTCCATGTTTTCTTGTTGCTGGCTGTCTTCTCCAATCCATTTTCTGTGTTGTTTGCTGCTTTACCTTATAGCTCTGGTGTCTGGCTTAGGGGGCCTCACCCCCAGCCAGTGTCAGTGAAGAAGTTTCTCTTTGTGTACAGGGTACAGGTGTCTGTGAATGGCTGTTGTAGATCATCTCCTCTTCCTCTGTTTGCAGCTTTGTTGTGTGGCTGATGACCCGACTCTGTAGCCTTCCTTTCCTGTGAAGTGGGGAGGGGCACAATGCTCTTTTAGATGGCACCTCAGAAATGAGATTTTGGCTCCTCCAGATCCAGTGATTGTGTAGGTGTGAATTCGTGACATCATGTCTCCATAGTTGTTTCTCCAGTCTCACATACACTGGTTCTCTCAATATTCCATCTCTTGTGTCCAGCTGAGATATGTGGGCTGGACAATTACCTAGTCCCTCACCCAGTGTATGATGGTATTTGTATTATTTTCTTCCTCCTCCTGAAGATTAGCTGGAATGAGAGTGAAACAGAAGGGACTTCCCCAACCCCTGCCCGTGTGCCGGTACCTCTCTGCATGGAGGTGGGTTACAGATGGCTGGGCAGGTGCAGTCCCAAGTCCCCTTCAGGTGGGGGCTTGGCCAACCCATGCCTTGGCCCTCCTGGGTAGCAAATGGCTGCCCTATGCAATCATCCACTGGTGGGTGGGTCTAAGATCCCTGACCGGACCCCCCCTTCTAGGCTCAGGGGACTACCTGGTTTCCTCACCACCTTTGCTCTCTGCTGGAAAAAGGGCTCTGATGGCCTAGGTACACAAGCATGCAAGCAGCCATGTGGCTGCTTGCTGGTGCGCAGGTCCTCCCTCCTTTCTTATCATCTCATTCCTGCAGGTAGATTTCTAAGGTATGTTATTAGTTATTTATATATATAAATTTTTCCATCATAAATGGTTGCTGGGATGCCTCCCCCCCAAACCCCTGTGGTCCGTCCCTTCACTCAGATTCCTCTCTTGTTGTTTGATGATTTATGTTCAGTCCATAGTCTTCCTTTTCTGTGGTTGTGTCTATTTGACAGGTGAGGGACTGTGTTCCTGGTACACAGTATTCTGTGCGTGAAGGATTGTAGTCTTAGGTTTGTGTTGGGCAGCCTGTCCATGCTCATATGAGGTTTAACAATGTCCTCTCGTTTCTGGCTGCCTGGTATCCTTTGCCTCTACACCCCGCAGCTCTGCCTTCTGGCTTGGGGGGGGGGGTTTGCTCCAAGTCCTTTTCTGTAGTGAGGTTTCTCAAAGAGCGTTGGCATCGACCAATGGCCTTTGTGGATGGTCTCCACTCTCTCCATTTGCAGATTTGTTGTGGAGTCAATTCCCCAACTCCGTAGGCTTTCTCTCCCACGGTATATGGAGGGGTTCTTTGTTTTCTTGGGTGACATATCCCGAAATGGGGTCTTGGTTCATCCATTCCTGACGAGTTTGTAGGCACACTTTTTTGATAGGTCTTCATCATGGTTGTTTCTCCAGTCCATTACGTTTTATGATAGTCCTTCTCCTGCGTCCTGCCCAGTTGTGTTGGCAGGATCTTTATCTGGTTCCTCATGTGTTCTATGTCACTGTTTGCAGTGTTTGTTTTTCTTATTCCCCTGAGGACTAAGTGGTGTGAGAGTGAACTGGCAAGAGCTTCCACCACCAACACCACCACCCCTATTTCCCTGACCCTGAGTGGGTCTTTTCTTGACCATGCACCAGTCTGTTCCAGGTCTCCCTGACCAGCCCCCGAAGCCCTCTTACCTGTCAGCTTGCCAGCAGAGGGTGCTAGGTGGGTGCGCTATTGGTGCCACTGCCAGACGGAGGTTGGCTGGCAGCTGTGGGATCAGGGCACGGGCAGCCCCCACAGGCCAAGCTGGCTGGAGCTTCCTGAGACAGTGCCTAGGCCCAGTGTCTGTGGGATGGAGCTGCCTCTTGCCGGAGCAATGGCGACTCCCCTGAGGGCCTCCCAGGGCCCGTGGCTGTCCCACACCCAGGGCCATTTGGAGTCTCCCTGACCAGGCCCCAAAGCCCTCTTACCCACCAGCTTACCGGCAGAGGGTGTTTGGTGGGTACGCTATTGGTGCTGCTGTCAGCCAGAGGCCTGCTGGCAGCTGTGGGATCAGGGCATGCGCAGCCCCCACAGGCTAAGCTGGCTGGAGCTTCCCCAGTCAGCACTTATTAGTTATATTTAATCCTTTCTTTTGCCTCATTATGTTCCTCATATAAGTATTAATCTGGTATTAATCTTTTTCCTTCAGAGTTCCTTCAATTAACATTGTCCTCTCCTGTTTCATCTACATTGTCACAAATTGCATGAGTTTATTTTTTGATAGTTTAGTAGTATTCAGTTATATATATATGTATGTGTGTGTGTGTGTGTGTGTGTGTGTGTGTGTATCACATCTTCCTGATCCATTCTTCTGTTTTTTGGTACTTTGTTTCCATAGCTTGATTATTATAAATAGTACTACAATGAACTTAAGAGTGCATATTTACCTTTCAATTAGTTTTTTTGTATTCTTCAGGTACATACCTAGGAATGGAATTGCTGGGGGCAATGGTAGATCTATTTTTAATATTTTGAGAAACTGTTTTCTATAGTTGCTGTACCAATTTGCATTTCCACCAACAGAGAAAGTGTTCTTTTTTTATTTTATTTAATTAATTTATTTTTTTGATACTAGGTCTCGCTATTTTTGCCCGTGGAACCACAGGCTCTTGTTGCCCGGGGTACCACAGACTCAAGCAGTCCCCAGCCTCAGCCTCCCAGGTAGCTGGGATTACAGGTGCATGCCACCACGCCCAGCTATTTTTTTGGAACTAGGTCTCGCTACAGGCCCCAGGCGGGACTCGAACCGCGATCCCTAGCCCCGGCCACTTCATAGGCTGAAGCTTACAGGCACAAGCTACCGTGCCCTGCTGTTCTTTTTTTCTGCACATCCTTGCTAATACTTATTGTTTCTGATCTTTTGATCTGGGCCATTTTCACAGATGTGAGATGATATCTCTTTCTGGTTTTACTTTCTATTTCCCTAGTAATAAGTGTTGATGAATACTTTCTTCATATGCCTGATAGCCATCATTATGTCTTCTTTGGAGAGGTGTCTATTTAGCTCTTCTGTCCATGTTTTTATTTATTGCTTTTTCTTTTTTGTTACATTGTATAATTACAATGTAAAATTTAAATATTATTCCCTTGTCAGAAATATAATATGCAAATATTTTTCCCATTCCATAGGGTGGCCTTTTGCTTTTCTGATAGTTTCCTTTGCTGTGAAGAAGCATTTTTGTCTGGCTTTTGTTTTGTTTGTTATTTTTCTAATTCATTGAAGTCAGGTGGTGAAGAGTAAAGGGGGTAGAGGAACCAATGGATTATAGTGGAGGATTATGTTTACTTTGGTGGCAGGTCTAGTGTGGTAACATACTCATGAAAATGTGTAAAGCCATACCTCTAAATCATATATGGTGTTCTAAACCAATATTACCTCAATAAAAATATATAAATAACAAAAACTGTTTCTAGGTTAAAAAAGAAAAAAGAGAGAGAACATTAAAGGGCGGTTAGAAATTAAAGAGTAGAATTTACCTCAGGTGGAAAAGAAATAGGAATATGACATTTACTATGTAGAATTATGTGCAATGAGATGGAAAAATGGCAGACTGACAGGATCCTTGATTTATCACTTCACAATAGTGTGAAGGGCACACTATTGTGTCCTTCACAGACACAATAGAACAGCATTTGGAAGGAGCAGTGACATGAGAAGCATAGTTGCAGAAATTAAGATCAGTGTCTCTGCATGTAGAAGTGATATAGACCATTGCAAAGGAGGACCCGATTTATTCAAGTGTTTACAACATTAAAGAAGGTTCTGCCTTGGCAGTCTGCAGTAACCTCCATACATGTGCAACACCAGTGTACATAGTGAATGTTGGACTCTAGACCTTCAACCCCAAGCTGTTCTTGTGCACCAATCATTTTGATGGGAGGCAAAATTTCAACCAACACAACAACTGAAAACACAGCATCCAAGGCAACACCATAGCAAATATCCTGTGACATACAATTCTAACTAAAAGTTACAAAGTAGAAAGGAAAAAGTTTAGCTTATTTAGCTTATTTAGCTCTGTGATCATAGAAATGATCACAGAGATGGACCTTGAAGGAAACATGTTAGCAGAAAGATAAACAGAAATAATGGATAACCTCACCAGTATGTGGGACATAGGAAAAACAAATAAACAAAAGGACAAGGGAAATTTAAAACTACAAATGTTTAGGAGAACAAAAACATAGAGCAAGAAAGGGGGAGGGGTGAAATTGGTGGAAGGATGGGCAAAAGAGATTAAGGTGATGGTTCATGGGTGATAAGGTGGTGGGAGAACCTCAGGATAGACCATGATATATATATATATATATATATATATATATATATATATATATATATATATATATATATATATGGTATATGTGATAAATACCATATATATGTACAATGACTTTGAAAACAAAAAGTATATACATATAAAATTTTTAAAAACCACAGAGTACCAAACAGAATGAGCAATCATATCAGTTAACTGTATCAGTGCATCAAGACAAAACATTAAGAAAAAGCCTTATTACATTAGAGGTGACCAGCCTTCTGGAAGAAAAATTCAGGGTAAAAGTCTTAGTGATTAGTGAAATTAAAACAAACAAATGATTGACAAAATGAGTGATGCATAATGGATAGGAAACTAGCAAAAACTCCAAACAGAAGTCACAGAGATAAATAATGTAATAGTTGAATTGAAATTAAAAATGTCTTCACAATAGTGGGGCTCAACAGTAGAATCAGCGAGACTCTCTGTATGAATCACAGACAGAAGACAAGATAGTGGAAGTCATACAAAAAGATTGGAAAAAAGAAAAAGATTTTTTAAAAAAATGAACACAGCATAAGTGATCTGTGGGACAGCATCAAGAGGAACAACATTTGTATCCTAGATTCCATGAGAAGAGAGGGGGGGTTCCTTTCTTTATTATTTAAAGAATAATAACCAAGAGCTTCCACAAACTGAGGAAGAAAACTGGTATCCAGAGTCAGGAAGCTCAAAGAATTACATACAAAATAAATTCATCACACAGAGACATAATTACAATGATAAAATTTAAAGCTAAAGAGAGAATATTAAAAGCATCTAGAGAAAAGTAAAAAGCCACATGTAAGGTGATTCTCATGGGTCACAAACATTTTACTCAGCAGAAATCTTACCTTCCAGAAAGGAGGGGCATAAGTATTCAAAGCTCTGAATGAAAAAGGCCTCAAAAAAGAATCCTTTACCCAGTTAATCAAACACATCAATTCAAGGGTTGATAAAGAGATTTACAGAAAAATAAATCAAAGGAAATCATTACCTTTAAACCCATTCTGCAAGAAATAACATGAAAATAAACCACACTTGAAAGCAATAAATCTATAAGAAATGGAGAGTAAAAATAGGAACTAGTGGTATCAATTTAGATACCTTCTAATATATATATATATAAGCCATATGGTAATCTTGCAGGGCAGAGGAAGTACCTGGAGAAAACAAAGAATTTAAATGGGATGCAAACACTATACACAAAGTAGTTTTCCAAATACAATGAAAGAGAACACAAAAGTAACAAAAGGAAAGGGACAAGAAACTAATGAATCCAGAAAAGCAATAGCAAAATGGCAATTAATATTATGTATCAATAATCTCCCTAAGTGTCAAACACTTGAACTCATAAATTAAAAAGCAGAGAGTAGGGGCGGGGGGACCGCACAAAGTAGTTAGTTGGATCCAAAAACAAAATCCAACATTCAGTTACCTCCAGGAAACCCATCTTTTAAAAATATTAATGGATTAATTTGTATATATGTTTCACATCTTTGTATTCCCCAGGGATCACCCACCACCTTACCTCCCTGACCACTCCCTCCTAGTTGTATTCTTTGGTTGTTAGCTTGTTTGGACTTTTCCTCTTCCTCTTTTGCTTGTTTTTCCTATTACCCATATATTAGTGAAATCATTTGGTTTCTGTCTTTTTCTTCTGACTTGTTTCTGCTAATATGGTTTCTTCTAGGCACATCCATCTTATCATAAATTCATTAAATGTGTCATTTTTAATTGATGAGTAATATTCCATTGTGTTTATATACCACATCTTTTTCATTCAGTCATCTATCTTGGGGCAATTGGGTTGTTTCCATGTCCTTGCAATTATAAATAGTGCTGTAATAAACATGCGAGTACAGGTGTCCCTTTGTGTAAGTATTGAGGTTTCCTTTGGGTAGGTTCCCAGAAGAGTTCCATTTACATTAGTTTGAGGGTCCTCCACACTGCTTTGCATAGTCGCTGGACCAGTTTACATTCCCATCAGCAGTGTGAGAGTGTTGTTCCTTTCTCTCCACATCCTTGCCAGTACTTGTTGTTGCCCGTTTTTGTTTGTTTTGTTTTTGATGTGGGCCATTCTTACTAGTGTAAGGTTTTGATTTTCATTTCCCTTATTGCTAGTGACGTTGGACAATTTTTCATGTGCCTGTTGGCCATTTGTATTTCCTCTTTGGATGTGTCATTTTAGTTCTTCTCCCCATTTCTTAACTGGGCCTTTTGTTTTGTTTTGTAAGCTGCGTAAGTTCTTTGCATATCTTTGTTATCAGATCCTTATCACTTGTATGGAAGGCAAAATTTTTTCCCACTTGGTTGGGTTTCTTTTTGTTTTCTTTGTTGTCTGTTTTTGCTGTACAGAAGCTTTTTAGTTTCATGTAGTCCCAGTTGTTTATGTTTTCCTTCATTTTTTTTTTGCCATCTGTAGATATGTCCAGAAATGGATCTCTGAATTATAACTCATAGAGGGTTTTACCAAAATTTTTCTCTATGTATCTTATGGTTTCAGTTCTTACATCCAAGTGTTTTTTCCATTTTGAATTGGTTTTTGTACATGGTGTGAGGGAGTTGTCTTGGTCCATTTTTTGGCATGTCTTAGTCCAATTTTCCCAGCATCATTTATTGAAGAGGCTGTCTTTGTTCCAATGTAAGTTTTTCATTACTTTGTCAAAGATTAGTTGACTATATATGTGTGGTTTTGTTTCAGGGCACTCAATTCTGAGGAAACCCATCTTTGCACCCAATATAAACATGATTTCAAAATAAAACAATCTTGTCCCTGCCCTGAGAAAGGCAGGGACAGCCATACTTACATCATGAAATAGACTCAGCTATAAAAGGTAACAAGAGATAGGACTAGACATCATATAATGATTAAACAGATCAGTACATTAGGAAAACATAACTGTCATCACATATATACACCAAATAGAAAAGCACCGAAATATATGGGGCATATGTTAGTAGACTTAAAAAGATACATTGACAACAGCATCATTGTAGTGGAGGACTTCAATGCCCCACTTGGACAAAAAGACATCAGTCAAAAGAAAATCAACAAGGGGAGGATACAACATGGTAGAGCAGAGACAGAAATCACCCTCCTAACAGTAACTTAAAAAGAAAAAGGATAGACCTATACAAACCCCCAAAAAACTCAGAGTCTTAGAACCAGACACCAGAGCATCTCCAAGAAGACCAAGAATCAGAGAAGGAAACCAACACCCATAGGCAACTCACAGCTTGGAGAGGGTTGGCTTATCCAAAGACATCTGCCATTGCAGCCATTTGCACACTGCTGGAGGAGGCACCTGCAGCCAGCTGAGACTGTGGTCATCATAGCTATCAACCCTGATGCCAGCTGACTCCAACTGAGGATGCTTTGGTTACCAGGGAAACTCAAGTAATTGAAACTGCCCACGACTGCCACCACTGCCATTACCAGTGTTTCCCACAAATAAGGAGTCCCAGGCCCTGTGCTTCCAGTCAGTTTTGGGAGCAGAGAAACCCTGCCCCATACAGCTACCTCTCAGAGGTACCAGAACAGTTCAGCTGGGAAGTGTACAACACCTAGCCAGAGAGAGACCCTTACCCATACAGCCACCTGTTGCAGGATCCTGAGCAATTCAGCCCAGAAGTGTTTACTGAGAATAGCTTCCAGGAAGACACAGAAACAACTCCCATTCCCTACATTCCTCTCCAACATTTTTTCATCCTCCCCCCATCTTTCTCTTTTTTTTCCTTTTTTCTTTATTTTCTTTTCCACCTGTTTTCATTATCAAACCTTTTCTTTCTTCCTAATCTTTTCTTTTTTCTCTTTACTTCCTTTTTATCTCTTTTTTAGAGTTACAACTTTGAAAGTGATAGCATATTCTGAGAAGAGCAGCACAGTCAGCCTAAGAGTTCCCCCCCCAACCAGAGGTTCATGATAGAGAGGGACCTAGCAATTAAACACAGAAATACACACAACACAGCCAGCAGGCACCTCACAGCAGACTGGCCTCCACCTTTTACCTATCAGGGCAACCTACCACATATGACACATCTACCTTAGGCTGAGGCCTGAGACCCCACTCTACATGGTGGGGGTTGCGCAGATAGGAGATCCTGAGACAAATTGTAGCTCATATCAATACTTACCACAGTAAAAAAGTGACATGGCAGAAGCTACAGGAAAGCGCCACAACCAAGTCACACCTGCCACAGTGTTTCCTTAGGAGAACTGGAAGCCCCACCATGACCAAGTGGCGTTTAGTGGTGTATATGCTAGGAAAGTAAGGATGGTTCAACATGGAAACTCAGTAAATGTAATTCAACATATTAGGAAAAAACTAATATATGATCATATTAATAGATGCTAAGAAAACATCTGAAAAAATTCAACATCTATTTGTGATGAAAATCCTAAAAATTCTTGGACTAGAAGGAACATACCTTAACATAATAAAAGTAATATAAGACTAGCCCATAGGCAATATCCTTCTAAATGGTGAAAAACCGAAATCTTCCCTTTGAGATCAGAAAGAAAACAAGGCTGTCATTTCAACAGTTTTTCCATGTAATATAAGAAGTCCTAGCTAGATCAATAAGGCAGAGGAAGAACACACAATGGATAAAAATAGGGAAAGAAGTAAAATTATTACTGTTTGCAGATGATATGATAATATATATGTATTTTTATTGATTGCACATATATATTACATCATTGTGTTCCCTGAGGTTCTCCCAATACCATATCACCTGTGAACTATCATCTTAATCTCTTGTGGTCATCCCTCCCCTGATTTTACCTTCCTACACCCTCCCTTGTTTTATGCTTTAGTTCTGCTGTCAATTTGTTAGTTTTAACTTGTCCTTTTGTTTGTTTCTTTGTTTTCCCTATATCCCACTTATAAGTGAGACCATTCAATATTTCTCTTTTTCTTTCTAGCTATTTCTGCTAGCATGATTCCTTCTAGCTCCACCCATAATGTCACAAATTTGTCTTTTTGATTGCAGAATAATATTCCATTGTGTAAATATACCACAACTTTTTGAGCTGTTCATCTGTTTTTGGGCATTTGGGTTGTTTACAAATCCTGATTATTGCAAATAGTGCTGCTAGCAACATTGGAGTAAACGTATCTTTTTTAATTAGTGTTTTAGTATCTTTTGGGTAGATTCCTAGTAGTGGAATTGCTGTATCCAATAGTAGTTCCATTTTCAGTAGTTTGAGGGTCTTCCACATAGCTTTCCATAGTGGCTGGACCAATTTACATTCCCACCAGTAGTGTACAAGTGTTTTTTTCCCATCTATAACCACACCAGCACCTGTTGCCCATTTTTTTAAAAAATATAGGCCATTCTTACTGGTATGAGGTGATATTTCATTATGGTTTCATTTACATTCCCCTAATTATAATTGACATTGAATATTTTTTCATATGCCTCTTGGACATTTATATTTCCTCTTTGAAGAAGTTTCTTTTTAGCTCTTCCCCCCATTTTTTGACTCAGCCTTTTCTTTGTTTTTGTTGAGTTGTGTGGCATCAGACTTTTATAAAAAGCATCAAGCAATTAGTAACAAAAGGAGTTTTGATCCAGGGTCACATAGTTACAAGCATGTCTTTACCAGGAGGTCAGCCAAAGCAAGTTGTTTTTTGATACTGCTCAAGTTTAGCCAAAGTATTCCACAAAGATTACTTTATAGACAGTCAAGGTCATTCTGCCTTTTTCTCTGTAACCAATTAGGCAAACATTTGGCAGCTTATCAAAGCAAGCCAGAAAAATGAGAGCTCCCAACATTCCCCCCCCCTTTTTTTTTCCACAGCAAATTTGAGAGAGCTACTGTGCCTGTCTTAGGTTGTTCAGACCCCTGTCAATGTCTTACCTGTCATTGGGACAAGCAAAGGTGCTGTCTTAGGTTGATCACTGAGTACTCTGAATCTTACCTGTCATTGGCTAGCCAGTGCTCAGAGGGGATTTGGATGGCGAATCATAAGGCGATGGAGTTCAGCTGCCATAGTATTTAAAGTTTGCAACAGGTTACAGATGATAAAAGGAAAACAGAATATCATTAGCAAAAGAAGTCCTCCTTACAGTGATAATAGATTTTACACATCCAAAGAAATCAGACCAATGAGGAGTCAGTTTGGACACCTGAGCAGCAATGTCCTGGACAGCTTGATCAATATCATACAACAAATGAGGCACATTTTGCATGTCTAAAATATACCTATGCAACTCAAGCAAATCAAAGGATAAATTAGTATGTAACCATACACAAAGATGCCTTTTAACCCTATCCCATCTGTACATAGATGCATTATAAGTAACATTAGTGGCACATACATGAGCATTTTCTGCATGACACTTTAAACTAGTTTGAATATGCAAAGCTTGAATTGATATCCTAACATTAGGACAGTATCATATAAGACTGATAACCTATCTTCCAATTTATGATTAATATCATCCTGGTTATGCAAAATTTTGGTGACATTGGTGGCTAAAGCATTTACATAGGAAACAGTTTGTACTTCTTGTGTAAGACCTACAGCAGATACAGTTCTTCCTAAAAGAGCAGTAATTAATTCCCATAATAATAATGCCTACAATCTTTTAGGTCTAGCCAACAATGAGCACAATTTCATAATAGCTAATCAACCAGCACCATGATACCATTCATTAGTTACATTAACTGGGATTATAACAAAAGGTGGTTGAGATACCAAAGTGATTGTGTTAATCTTACTGTCATTAGCATAGATACAAGAGGATACATTACAATCATAGCAACTTATGTTAAATTCATTGGCATCCATAAAAATAGTTACATTTCCAGTCAAAAATGCATACAGGAAAGGAACACAAACCAAAGTGGGTTTCATTGTTTCACACGGATATGAAACACATCTACTAGTGTGCTATATTCTTCTATCAGAATCATCATAAAATTTGGAACAGGGAATTTGCAGGTGTGCATTCAATTTTCCCAGGGCTGCAGCTACTTTCCATAGTTCTCTTTGAGGATGTCCAGTCCTTATATACCATAATTCAGATGAAAGGTGAGTCACATTGTCCAACTAGCCCACAACAGAGCTCTCTACTCCGTGTATGTGGAACATCCAAGGTTTCCAGGTGTGACAATGTCTCCATGGCAAAGAGGCATTTTCCCCTGCTGAATATCGGTCACATCAATGAAAATCTGCAGGTTTGATTACAGAGTGGTTCAAAGATTCATGTCCTGGATAGTGCATGTACACTGAATATCAGCCATTCAAATCCCCCCCCATACAGATTACATTTTCTCACTTTCATCCACCCCATCAAATTGTCCAATTTGGTAAAACATACAGGAGTCCCATGTCCTGTGCCAGTATAGTTCATAGACTTGTGAATAGTCTGCACTGGGGACAACAATCCTGGTAATCCCCACAAATAGGTTTTTTTTTGTTCTCACAAGTATTTCTCTACTTTCCCAAATTACTGGATAGAGGCCCGGGAGATCTGGAACATATATCCACAGTATCCGAGCTGTTGACATGTTCCCGCACATTATCATCATCATCATCATCATCATCATCATCATCATCATCATCATCATCATCATCATCATCACTATCATCATCAGGCTTATCAGATGCATCTTCCACTTGCCGTACCAAACTTTCTGGCAATCAGCATGCTCCTTCACCATCCTATGGTAAAACACAAATATGTCCTTATCCCCAGATAAGCACAGGGTCGGGTCCATTCCACTTACCAATCAAAAGGTCTTTACATCTAACACAAGCATATGAGCGTTCAGTCCTTGAATGTCAAAAGCACTCTGCTGCACAATGACCCTTTGTATCAGGTCTCAAAAATTAAAAAAAAAAAAGATGAAGGAGGTTCCTAGGAGAGAAGGTATAGAGCCTCCCTTCTATAATTTATAAATTTGGAGTTTCGGGGTTGCATGGACCCTTTCCACAATTCCTTAACCTTGTGAATTGTAGGGGATGCCCGTTTTATGATGGATATGAAAGGCTAGACAAAAGTTTTTAAGGCATTAGAAGTGTAGGCAGGTCCATTATATGTTTTGATAACTTTAGGGATGCGCAAGAAGGAAAAGCAAGATAGGCAGTGGGCAATAACATAAGAAGTATCTTCTCCTGTCTGTGCAGTGGCAAATATAAAACTGGAAAAGGTATCAACTGTAATGTGGACAAATTTTGATCTGCCAAAGTTGGCAATATGAGTAACATACATTTGCCATAAATCATTGGGGAGGAGACCCCTAGGGTTAATACCCAAGTGTGGGACAAGGAGCGTGGAAACACATTGTGAGCATTGTTTAACAATTTGTCTGGCTTGCTCCCTTGTGAGATGAAATTGCTTCCTTAATGCTGAGCTATTCTGATGATGTAGGGCATTGGATGTTTGAACCTCGGCCACAGCAGTTTCTGTCAAAAGCAATGCTTTGGTTAAGTCATCAGCAATAGCGTTACCTTCATGAATGGGACCAAGTAAATGAGATTGAGCTCTTAAATGGGAAATATAAAAGTTTGAATGACGAGAATGAATCAAGCATTGAATATCAGAGAACAACTTTTAAACCTCAGTACTGGAGACATGAATAACGGGTATAGTTTCCAATAACGGAACAGAATAAGCTATAAAATAGCTGTCAGGATACAAGTTAAAAGGTGCAAGACAGTACAGGAAGACTGTGAGGATGGCACATAACTCCACAATCTGTGCAGAAGTGGGGGAGGTGTGGAGCACTTGGGTATGTCCATTTACTACATAAGATGCCTGTCCTGAGGATGAAACATCAGTAAATATTAGAGAAGCATTAGCCAATGGCTGAAATGATGTTATCTTAGGGAAAACAAAAGGATGGGAGGAGCAAAACTGTAGGAGCTTAGAGTTAGGGAAATGGATGTCAATTTGACCAGGATACTTGGCTAAATCACAGGCCCAATTATTATCTGTCTGTAGTAACCAGGAGATTTGAGCTTTTGTGTAAGGAACACCTATATAATCAGGTTCCCTGCCAAAAAGCTGTTTGGAGTCATGTCTAATGTTCATAATAAGCCGAGCAAGCAATTCAGGATAAGTCAAAAGCACTTTGGTAGGAATTGAGTGCATATGAATCCAAAGTAAGGGGGCATTCTGCCACATAACGGTTGTTGGGACTTATTGTGTCTGACATACATAAGCTTCTAATGGTTTTGAATAGTCCATGTATGTTAATTGTTGATTTTATGCATCAGTCTTGACCTTTTGTAAGGCCTGAAAGTCTTCAGTAGTGAAACCTTGAGGGTCTGAGGGTCCCTTCAAGATATCAAACAAAGGCTGTAAGTCCCAGCAGTTAGATTCAAAGATGGTCTAATCTAATAAATATCATCCAACAATTTTTGAGAGTCATTTAAAATATGTAGTATATCTTTTCTTAATTCAATCTTTTGAGTTCTGATATGATTTGAATAAAGTTCATGTCCGAAGTATTGAAAAGGAGCATGTCACTGTATTTTTTCGGTGGCAATTATTAAACCATAATTGTTTAGACTAATTTGCATATGTGCAAAAGCCTGGAGCAATTGAGGCTCATGTAGGAAGGCTAATAAGATGTCATTCATATAATGAATAATATAAAATTGTGGAAATATTTCTCTTGTATGCTTTAAAGCCAAGGAGACAAATTTCTGACATAAGGTAGGACTATTAGCCATGCCTTGAGGCAGGATGTTCCACTCATATCTATCCCAGGAAATGGAGACATTTTCTGAAGGCACACTAAATGCAAATATCTTACAATCCTGAGGAGCCAAGGGAATAGTATAAAAGCAATCTTTTAAATCTATAATTAATTTGTAAGAATTTTTTGGTATTGCTGAAGGTTGTGGCAATTGAGGTTGCAAGGATCCCATTACCTGCACAGTAGCATTAACTCCTCACAAATCTTGTAATAAGCGCCACTTTCCAGATTTTTTTCTTAATAACAAATATAGGAGAATTCCAAGGAGAAGTGAATGGTTGAATATGTACCAAAGCAAGTTGTTCCTGCACTAACGTCCTTGCTTCTTTTATTTTTTCTGATGCTAGATGCCACTGTTCTATCCAAACAGGGCTATTACTTTTCCAGGTTATTGCATCTGCAAGGAGCACAGGAAGGACAGTGACCTCCGTTAAAAATATCCTATATCTGTCCTATCATTCTTAATTGTGAGATTGACTGGTGTTTTTCTTCCCTGCCCTTCCTTACCTAAGCCTTGATATGGCAGTAAACCATCTTTCAGCATTTCATTAGTGACAGTGGGACTAGGACTATGTAAGTAAACCCCCATGTGACTCATTATATCTCTTCCCCATAAATTGACTGGCAGATTAGGGATGATATAAGTTTGGATAGTACCACAATGTCCCTCTTCATCATCCCATGTCAACAAAATAGAGTTCTGGCATGGGTAAATTGTCTGGCCTGTGCCTTGCAAATTAACTGTTGTGGCCGTTTTAGGCCATTGGGCTGGCCAGTGATGCTCACTAATGCAAGAGACATCTGCCCCAGTATCTAGTAGGCCTTCAAAAGCCTTCCCATTTATTTTGACTTTCAACATTGGTCTCTCTGAGCCAGTTGCCTGAACCCAATAGACATTTGAAGATCCATAACCATTGTCACCTCGAACTGCCCTTTTTGCTTTGTTTTTTGTTGGAATTAATGGTAATAGAATTAGTTGAGCTATTCTTTGCTGTGAAGGGATCACCATGATAGTTCTTCGGGAATGTGCCATAATTTTGATTTCACCAATATAATCAGCATCTATAACTCCTGGAGCCATGACAAGTTCTTTCATTATTGTACTGCTGCGTCCTAATAACAAACCTATTGAACCCTCAGGAAGTGGGCCTTAAATTCCTGTTGGCAGGGCCTGCATCCCCATCTCAGGAGTTCATACTGTGTAGGAGGAGGCAGAGAGGTCCAAAATGGACTATTTTTTTGCGCATTCTGGTTAACTTGGAAATGCCCCCACATGTTTTTGGGGCCTGGGATTGGCCCCTCTGGGCATTTCCCTGATGGGGTGGTAAAGGCCTTTTAAAAACATCTGTTTTTGATTTATACTCTTTTGCCCAGTGTGCCCCTTTACAGCATCTAGGGCATATATTTGGAGTTTTGCTTCCTTTCCTAGTGCCTCCACCAACTTTGTTCTTGCAACCTTTTGCTCTATGCCCAGGCTTGCCACAGTTAAAACAAGCCCTGGAATTACCACGTCCTGACTGTTTAGTATGCTGAAAGAGGATGGTCTTTACTGTGGTCCCTTACAGTGTGGCGGCTATAGCAAGCCCCTGGATATAACCTGTCCCTATGTCAGCACACATACAAATATAATCCTGCAAATTTCCTTTAGTCTTTCAGGCCGAATTGCCACCTGACATGCTGAATTGGTATTTTCATAGGCCAACTGTTTCATAAGTAACATAGAGTACTCAGATCAGATTCTCCTAACACTCTCCCTGCAGTAGTTAAAAAACAGTGCACAAAATCTGAAAAATGGCTCATCTGGCCCCTGAATAACATTAGACAAAGTAATAGTCTAACTTCCTGATTTAAGTTTTCTCCAAACTGCAATGGCCTGGGCTGACACTTGAACAAACACTGCTGGCTGATAAACTATTTGAGCAATAGTGTCAGCATAAGGATCCTCTCCCAACATCATTTCATAAGTAATTCCATTGTTAGCTCTAGC
Source organism: Uropsilus gracilis (assembly GCA_004024945.1). Lineage (NCBI taxonomy): Eukaryota > Metazoa > Chordata > Mammalia > Eulipotyphla > Talpidae > Uropsilus > Uropsilus gracilis. The sequence goes on along the minus strand of PVHY01020005.1, from coordinate 4,565 downwards.
ATTGGCTGCCGCTACTCTCTTACAGTGCTCAGACTAATCTGATTTCCACAGTAAATAATCTCCTCTGGCCAGACAAGCTCGGGCTAACAATTGCCCATTATTTGGAGTTAGAGTTTCCTCACTAAATCCTTCCAACAGGACCATAGTATAAGGAGCTGTTGGTACATATTGAGACACTGCAATCTTTAATTCTTTGATTTGCTTAAGGAGAAATGCTAATGTGTCCTGATGACCTGACCTGGATTATTAGGATGGGGCGTTTCTCTGACTGGGAATGTCCAGGTGCAACAGATGACTCTACTCCCTTTTCTGTCAGTCTCAAGTGCTCCACAGCCTGTTCCATAGGAGTCAGAATTTCTGCTAACTGTGTATTGATAGTATGAGGATTGGCAGGCTTTAATGCATGTCCAGGGGCATACAAGGAAGGTATGTTATTTTTTTCAGCCTCCAATTCTTTTCTTTTCTAAGCTCTGTATGTATGGCTGCATTTCTGATTCCTTTTTAACCAGCTCAGGTTTTTCTGTAATTTTTAAAGTCTCTAGTACCAGATACACCCTAGGCAGGGGTACAGTTGCTGTTAGGCCCCAATTTTTTTATGGTACTCTGCAGCCTCATGTTCTAATGTCTCCTTCTCTGCCAGAGGTAGAACATCATCCCCTGCTGTGGTTACCAAGTTTCTATTTTCCTGTTCTGTTTCTTTATTTTCCTCAGCCTCTGGGGCTGTTCCAGGCACAGGCCATTTCTCATGCTCAGCTCTGGGATCTAAACAGTCCCATATTAAAGACCAAAGACCAAAAGCATCAATGGGAACTCTTTCTGGCTGCCCATTTCCAACATAAAAATTTTGTACTTGATTGTCCTATTTTTTTTGCCAGGTTACAGCATTAACTGTCCTGTTTTTTGTAAACCAAGGGCATATCTCTTCAATACATTTTAAATATTTCTCCATTTAAGACTGGGGCACTTTAATTCCCCTCTGTTTTATCATGCATATTAGCGATTGAGCAAAAAGCTCTCTTCCCCAGTGGGTCCCCATTATTTCTGCCTTAATGCTGCTCCACTTACCTTTTAAGGAGACATCTCCTTTCTCCCGTGGAGGTCATTTACCAATTCTCCCATACACAAGGTCCCAGTTCGGGCACCAGTTGTCGCAAGCCAGCAGCGATGTGCTCGAACAGTCCCCAGGGGAAGATTAAGGATTGACACTTGAGTTGAAACTCAGACAGAAGGCCTCACAGCCTCTTTCTCTGGAGTGTGGCACTCAAGTTTATTTAGCATCAGACTTTTATAAAAAGCATCAAGCAATTAGCAGCAAAAGGAGTTTTGATCCAGGGTCACATGGTTACAAGCATATCTTTACCAAGAGGCCAGCTAAAGCAAGTTTTTTTTTTTGACTGCTCAAATTTCGCCAAAGTATTCCACAAAGATTACTTTATAGACAGTCAAGATCATTCTGCCTTTTTCTCTGTAATCAATTAGGCAAACATTTGGCAGTTTATCAAAGCAAGCCAGACATAATGAGAGCTCCTGACAGAGTGCAAATATTTTTTTTCATTCAGTTGTGCATCTCTTTGTTTTGGTTATTGTCTCTTTTGTTGTGTAGATGCTTTTTCGCTTTATATAGTTCAGCTATTTTTCTTCATTTTTTTTTTGCTTGTATAGATGTTTCCTAGATATTTCTGTGGTTTAGGACATGGAGTGTTTTGCAGTTGTTCCTTCTATATATATTATGGTTCCAGGACTTATATCCAGAACTTTCATCCATTTTGGCTTGTTTTTGAGTATGGTATAGCGAGGCAGCCTAGATTCATTCTTTTGCATGTAGCAGTCAAATTTCTCCAGCACCATTTACTGAAGATGCTATCCTTGTTCCAATGTATTTGTTGCCCCATTGTCATTGAATAGTTGACAGTGCATGTGTGGCTTTACTTTTGTATTTTTAATTATGTTCCATCAGTCTGTGTGTCTGTTTTTATGACAGTATCATGCCATCTTAATTATTATGGTTCTGTAGTATAATTTGAAGTCTGGGAGTATAATACATCCATTCTCTCTCCTTTTGCTGAGGAGGGCTTGGTTATTTGAGGTTTTTTACTATTCCATATGAATTCCAGTAGTATTTGTTCTATTTCTTTAAAGAATGTCATTGAGATTTTTATTGAAATTGAATTGAGTTTATGTATTACTTTTGGTAGGATGGCCATTTTGAAAATGTTGATTCTTGCCATTCAGAAGCAGGAAATGTCTTCCCATTTCTTTGTGTCTTCTATTTCTTTTAACAATGTTTTATAGTTTTCTTTGCATGAGTCTTTCACATCGTTTGTTAGGTTTCTGGGTATTTAATTTTTGTTGGTACAATTGTAAATGGAGTGGTTTCTTAATTTCTTCTTCAGACTGATTTTTTGCATATAAAAAATCAGGCAACTGATTTTTGTGTGTTGATTTTGTAACTGGCTACCCTACTAAACTGGTTTATTCTTTCAATAGTTTTCCTGTGAATTTTTCAAGTTCTCTCTCTATAGTATCATATTATTTACATAAGACAATAGTTTCACTTCCTTTTTCCCTATTATGTCTTTCTCTTGCCTTATTGCCTAGCAAGAACATCCAGTGCTATGTTAAAAAGTAATGATGATAGCAGTCATCCTTTCCTGGTTTAAGATCTGAGTGGAAATGACTTCAGTTTTTCCACATTAAGAATGTTTGCCATCATCCTCAATGGGGAAAAACTAAAATCATTTCAATTAAGATCTGGAACCAAGGGTTGGGCATGGTGGTGTGTGCCTTTAGTCACAGCCTACAGAGCAAGATCAAGACTAGGAATTGCTTGAGTCCATGGGTTCAAGACCCATCTGGGGCAACATAGCAAGACCTAGTCTCAAAAAATAGCTGGGCATGGTGGTGCATGCCTGTAATCCCAGCTACCTGGGAAGCTGAGGCTGGGGATGGCTTGAGTCCATAGTACTCTGGACAATGTAAACCTTCGGTTTCCTAAGCAAAATAGTGAGACCTAGTCTCAAAAAGAAAAAAAGATCTGGAGCCAAGCAAAGATGTCCACACTTACCACTCCTTTTCAACATAGTTGTGAAAGTCATAGCTAGGGCAATAAGACAAGAGAAAGGCATAAAAGGATTTCAAATAGGGAAAGAAAAAGTAAAGCTATCACTATACACAGATGATATGATATTCTATATAGAGAACCCCCCAAAAAAAGAAAAACAGAAAAGCTAATTGAAATAATACATCAATTCAGTAAGGCAGCTGGATATAATATCAACACACAAAAATCAATAGCATTCATATATTCAAAGAATCAATCAGAAGAAGAAGATTTAGAAAAACCACCCCATCTACCATCACACAAAAGAAAATTAAATACTTGGGAATTAGCCTAACAGAAGATGTAAAAGGCCTATACAAAGAAAACTACAAAACATTCCTAAAAGAAATAGAAGAGGACATTGAAAAATGGAAAGCATTCCCTGACCATGGATTGGAAAAATCAACATTATCAAAATGGCCATACTACCAAAGGCAATCTACAAATTCGATGCAATTCCAATAGAGATCCCAATGACATATTTTAAAGAGATAGAACAAAAATTACTGAAATTCGTATGGCACAACAAAAGACCCCGAATAGCCAAAATATTCCTGAAAAATAAAAGAGAAAATGGAGGGATTAGTATTCCAGACTTCAACCTTTACTACAAAGCCATAATACTTAAAACAGCATGCTACTGGTACAAAAACAAACAGACCAATGGATCATAATCGAATACCCAGAAATAAAACCACACATATACAATTAACTAATCTTTGACAAAGGGGCAAATAACATACTCTGGAACAAGGATAGCCTCTTCAGTAAATGGTGCTGGGAAAATGCAAAAAAATGGACCAGGACAACACCCTCACACTCTATACAAAAATCAACTCAAAATGGATAAAGGATCTAGAAGTGAGACCTGCAACCATAAAATACATAGAAGAAAATCTGGGCAAAACCCTTCATGAATTTCACCTCTGAAATCCATTTGGGGAAACAACTATGGGAAACAAAAAATGAAGGAAAACATAAACAGCTGGGACTATATAAAACTAAAAAGTTTCTTTTTTTTAATATAAGAAAAAAATTTTTTTATTTAAATGAAAAGGGGAAAAAAAAAAACTGGAATGAGGCCTGAAGGTGAAAAGGTGGTGTGATCTGTTTTATCTGATCCACAGAGTTCCCCTTCTTTTTTTTTTCTTTTTCTTTATTTATATATAAATTTCACAACTTTGTAATCTCAAGGGTTTGCCCCCCCCCTTCCCTCCCTCCCCCCCTTTCCCTCTTGTTCATAGTTGTGTGCTTGATTTTGGTGCGTAGCTTGTTTTGACTTTCCTCAAGGCTTTTATTTATTTTATTTTTTTTCACTATATCCCATACATTAGTGAAACCATTTGGTTTCTGCCTTTTTCTTTATGGCTTGTTTCAGCTAATATGATTTCTTCTAAATGCATCCATGTTGTTATGAAGTTGTCAAATTTGTCATTTTTAATTGATGAGTAATATTCCATCGTGT
>PVHY01020004.1:0-26356 GCA_004024945.1 Uropsilus gracilis | reverse complement strand
AGAGCCCTGGAGACACATATCCCCTGGGTAAGAACCAGAAAGACCTTGGAGATGGCTAAGGAACACAGGACTGTGAGGCCAACCATGGAGACAACAACTGGTATTGTTCAAACACTCATCCTTGGCAAAGCTAAGGAGCCAAATTGTAACCTCAAGAGGCTTCCAGTTCTTGTACTGCACACCCTCTGGACAGAGGGAGGATGACTACAGAAATAAGGCAGCAGCCTGACAGCTAAGGCAGCTGTCCATGAACAAGGAAAACAACCAAACAAACCTTCAATTGACATATCTCCCAGGGAATTTTCTCAAACAACAGTATGGAAGAGACATACAGGATGGAGGAACTGGTACTACTGCATTCCAAACAAGCTTGGATGGGCTGTGCGATACAAACTAAGACTGGAAATATAAGAAATGAGGTCTATTGCGCCCCTGGAACACTAAACCTCACCCAGGATAAGAACAATGCTCCAGAGGCAAAGAAAAAAAAAGACTTAAGGGCTAAATGGAAACAACAGCAAGAGAAAAGGAGAGGGAGTAACCAGAATGGGGGTTGGGAGGACATTCCCAAGGGGACCAACAACCATGAGGGGAGGAACAAATGTATATGATATGATGTGCATGATTCTAAAAGTAAATAATTAACCAATAAAAATTGGAAATTTTTTTAAAAATAAAAATAAAAAATAGCTGGGCATGTTGGCACACACCTATAATTCCAGCTACCTGGGAGGCTGAGGATAGGGATCACTTGAGTCCATGGGTTCGAGACTAGCCCGGGCAACATAGCAAGACCTAGACTCTTAAAAAAAAAAAAAAAAAAAAAAAAGGCCGTGCATGGTGGTGCATGCTTGTAAGCAGCAGCCTAGGAAGCCATGGCTAGGGCTGCAGTTCGAGTCCTGCCAGGGGCACGTAGCAAGACCTAGTCCCAAAAAAAATACCTGGGCGTGGTATCGCGTGCCTGTAATCCTAGCTACCTGAGAAGCTGAGATAGGGATTGCTTGAGTCTGTGGTACCCCAGGCAATGTGAGCCTGCAGTTCCATAGGCAAAAATAGCGAGACCTAGTCTCAAAAAAAAAAAATATTCAATGAATAAAGGGACAACCTGGGAATCCAAACAGGACATTCCAAGCTTCATTTTACATGCAACTCCTGATTACTATACTCTTAAAATTATTACTAATGTTCAGTAACAGGTAAGGTCTCTGATTCATGTGAGTCTTAGTTGACAATTTTATCCACTGCTTTAGCTCAAAGAAATAACTCCTGGGAAACAGTCAGAAGCACTTGTATTTTTGACAGTGACCAGGTGTAAAAGAAGTTACCTGGCTATTTTGGTCAGAAAATTAATTCCAATAATTCCCAAGTCTCACAAGTTAAGTTAGTGGAATATTGTATTAAATGAGTTTCCTTTTTTATTATATGTTGCTTAATACTGCTCTACTAAGTGTTCAACAATGAAAATATGTGGGGAGGGTGGACAGTTCCTTCTCATCCATTCAGCTAAACATAGTTCCTCCTCTTAGATGGTTAAAAAACAAATAACCATGTTAAATGGTTAAAATACAAGGGTTCTAGTTTCAGCTCTAGGTTCATCATTTACTAGTACTTTAACCTTCGAAAAGTAATTCAGCCTCTCTAAGATGTTCATGGTTGTTACTCTTGAGAAAAGGAATTCATCAGAGGAGGAAGCAGGGAAGCATAGGCAGAGTCAATATTGGATTCTAGAAGTAACTTGGATAAAAGGTAAGATGAAAATAAGCTCCAATTTTAGATCAGTTCCTCTCCCTGCCCACGCTGCCATAGGCTGGCTCTGATCCCAGGGCCTAAGCAAAAGTAATACTAAATGCTTACCAAAAAAAAAAAAAAGGGCTTACATTTGATAGAACCTTAGACTGAAAACCCTTTGATAAACTCTGAAACTCATTTTTGGTAGGAGTATGTAGAAAGCTCACCCTGGGTGAGAACTGGCACCCGAGAGGGGAAGGAGAGTACAGTCAGCCACTTTCTTCCTAAAAACCATGGCAAAGCAGATAATACAAAGTTACCAAATGATTACCAGCATACCCAAAACAGAAGAACTAGCAATGCTTACTTACCATTACCACCTGTCAAAAGACAGAATTCTAGTAAATCTGGCACAAAATGCAGACCTGGTTTTATAATTCCAAGCAGCAGAGTAGAAACATCTAGAAGAATTGCCAGAAGGAGTTTCATCACGTACTTTTAGGAAACCATGAGGAACTCTCTGAGATAGTACTATTGCCTTGGTCACTCTTAAAGCTCAGGTAACAAATTTGACTTCTCCAGTTAACTTGGCAGCTGTGTTGGCTGGCAACCAAGAAGAAAGCAAAGGAAGAACTACCTTAGAAACCATACTGTTAAAGATTATTAGAAATTCATACTTTAACCAAATTTTAAGTTGATCCTCAATGAAAAGGCTGAGTTGATAGGAAGAGAAGGGAAAAGAATACCCTATCAGTAGGATCACTTTTTCCAAAAAACCAAAATTGGTAAATTCTCTTGGGAGTGGGGAACGATAGAGTAGGACAGAGAGAACTATGGCTCTATGGAAAACAATATATGGTAAGATATTTTTAACATTCACCAAAACTACAATTCTGGAGAGCTTGTGATTTTTAATATGGTCAAGACTCTATTTAAAGTTTTCCTTTAACAATGATGCATGTGGCACGTGGCTTTAATCCCAACCTAGAATAGGAGGCTGAGACTGGGAATCGCTTGAGTTTGTGGGTTCAAAACCCACCTGGGCAACATAGCAAGACCTAGTCTCAAAAAATATCTAGTAGTGTGTACCTGTAATCCCAAATACCTGGGAAGCTGAGGCTGGGGATCACTTGAGTCCAGGGTACCCCAGGCAACGAGAGTCTGTGGTTCCCTGGGCAACGTAGGGAGACCTAGTCTCAAAAAAAAAGGGGGGGGGAACAATAATACCACATGAACTATTATCAAGCAGTAAGGCAGAAGCCTTGAATTTGGTGGCATATTATCCCAAAAAACAACTCACAGTAGCTATTTGAACAATCCACTCAGGGGGTACCCTCCACCTTCCTTTTGACAGTCAGCATGTCTGTCACCTGCACACCCACTAATAAATACAAAAATGGTTCCACATTACTCTCCACACCAATTCTCTCCTCCAGGGGTTAGCATATTCAAAAAGCAAGGCAGAGGAGGAGGTAACTAAATCTATTAAAAGGCATAATCAGGTATTATGAACTTTGGAAAAGGCCATGGTAATAACCATTGCCCTCTCCTCCTTTTCAAAAAAGCCAACACTTTTTTCCTCAACAGCATATAAGTTAGATTGAAAGGTGGCAGCAGTCTCACAAAGCAGTCCTTTGAAAAGAATATAATTTCTATTCATTGCCTTTGCTGTGTGCCTAGCTTTGTTAAGAGCACATTTGCTAAATGTTAAGGTGTTTTGCTGAAACTAACTGGTAAACAACCACTAACAGGCCTTGTATACATAGTCTCCTTTTCCTTGTCAGTAAAGTTTCATTTTCCCCAAAGATCTTTCTGATTGAAAACAAACCTCCTATGGAACTAATCACCCAAAAGATACCTATTACCACTCACCTTAACTCTTAACTATCTGTTCTAGTGAAAACCAGCTTCCAACAACTTGGCCCCCACACCTGAGTGTTGGACTCGCTAGACAGCACATTGATGAAGCTGGAAACATTCATGAAGTGTTCCATTTTACAAAATGGAAGGAACTGGAGAGAAATGAGAGAACTATGTAAAATATCAGAAGGAAAAAAAATCAAATACTGGATGATTTTACTCATGTGGAATATAAAGAAGTAAAACAAAGAAACAGAAAAAAATTACAGCAAAAATAAACCCTACAAACCAGACTGCAGAACTGAGGTTACCAGAAAGGGAGGATAGAGTTAGTGAGTGGGAACAAAGGGAAAAGGGGACTCAGTAGACCTGGTGCAGCAACAAACATCTGAAGAGGTACCTTTGAAATATATACAATGTTTTAAACCAATGTTACCACACGAAAAAGCCATACATTTTTTTTTTTAAACCAGAGGGCTGCAACATTTCTGTAGTTAAGATTACCCAGAAGAGTAAGTCCTCTTCTAGAAGACTGTGATTAAAGAAACCTCAAAGATACTACACTGCAGTAAATTTCTGAAGAGAAAAACAGTAGCATAACATCTTCTTAGAAGAGGGAAATGTTGCCAGGCACAGTGGCTCATGCCTGTAAACTTCAGCCTATGAAGCGGCCAGAGATAGGGATCACAGTTCGAGTCCCCCCTGGCGCCCCGTAGCGAGACCTAGTTCCAAAAAAATAGCTGGGCATGGTGGTGCACGCCTGTAATCCCAGCTACCTGGGAAGCTGAGGCTGGGGATTGCTTGAGTCCACAGGCAAAAATAGCAAGACCTAGTCTCAAAAAAAAAAAAAAAAAAAAAAAAAAAAAAAGAGGGAAATGTTTACAGGCAAAAGGGGGGAAAAGTTCTTTTAATCTATCTACTTCTGAAGAATAACCATACAGGTTAAAGAAAGTATGAAAACCACTCTCATTTAATATTGGTTTAAAGAGAAAATACATCCCTTAGAATAGTTAAAAATGTGTCTTCAAAAGAAAATTCCATATGAAGATCAATACACCTGTTCCATTTTACCATCTCTTCTGGTCTTTACCCCACAAATCTGGTTAAGACTTTGGTTCCTGGGCAGATCAGGCCTCTCTCCCCAGGCTGCATGTGGGCTGACCCCTGGTGGGGAGGGGGTCCGGGCTACGTTGCTCCCCAGTGGTACCTAATACTGGGAAGGCCCTGGGAGAGGGGTCCCCACCTAGGTAAGTGTGGCCTGGGTGGGGACATGGGCGGGGGGAGCCACCCAAAGGAGGCTGGCGGCAGGGGGGGGGATCCCCACATAGATCCCAAGTCCTGCCAGGGCACAGGCATGTGGGAAGGGGTTGGGGTTGGCAGTTGACAATACCTACTTCTAGTCTTACTCTCACTTCAGCCAGTCCTCAGCAGGAACAAGAAAAACACTAATGAACCAGCTGTAGACCCAGAGAAGACTGCAGAACGAATAAAGCCCTTATACACCCATCTCCTGGGCAGGACCCATGAAGAGCATGGAGGAAACCAATGAATAAAGGACTATGTCACAAGCTATACTGAAGACTTATCAGAGTTACATCTATGCCATTGCTAGGGGTTGGGAGCCAAAATCAAGGCTCAGAAAAGCCTGCAGCAAGAACAAATTACTGAGGCTGGGCATGGTGGCGCATGCCTGTAAGCGGAAGCATAGGAAGTCACGGCCGGGGCCAGGGATGGCGGTTCGAGTCCCACCGGGGGCACGTAGTGAGACCTAGTTCCAAAAAAAATAGATGTGGTGGTGCATGCCTGTAATCCCAGCTACCTGGGAAGCTGAGGTTGGGGATTACCTGAGTCTGTGGTTCTCTGGGAAACGTGAGTCTGCGGTTCCACAGGCAAAAATAGCAAAACCTAGTCTCAAAATTAAAAAAAAAAAAAAAAAAAAAAGAACAAGTTACCCTCCCTCACCATAGTGGAAGGCCATAGAAACATGGCGGTGGCCCAAGGCTGAGCTGCAAACCACAAGGACTGGGAGACAGACTCCCTAAGCCAGAGTTCAGAAATATATGGCAAAGAAGCAGCAAAATGGAACTAAAACTAAAATGGAGGAGACAACCAGCAAGAAGGATGAAGCACTGATAAACTCCAAAGGAGTTGAACTAAATGCACATCACAAGAATGGAAATAAGCAGTACGGTCTACTGGGTCCCAAGAACGTAGATCCTTGTCCAGGAAAAGGACAATGCTTCAGAAAAGGAAGAAGCCAATGGGCTAAACATGGTTCAAGAAAAAGCAATGAGAGGGGAGTGCAAATGACCAGAGGAGGGGGACAGAGGTGGGGGGATACCCAAGGGGATCAACAACTATGCAAATTAATTAATTAAAAAAAGACTTTGGTGATTGAAATAAGACTGCCTGAATTTGAATCCCAACCCAGTAAATGTACTAGCTATATCATCTTGAATCAAATTTCTTGGTTTCTTCATATATAAAAGTAAGAATGATGATGATAGTTCCTAAGTCACATGGATATTACAGTGATTAAAGGAGATAAACTATACAAAATAATTAACACAGATTCTGGCATATAGTTAAAGTCCAGTAAATATTAGCTGCCATTACTTGTTTGGTGTTATCACACTTTAGTTTCAACTCAGATATCAATTCTCATAGATAGTGCTCCTTGATGAAAACTTCACTTTCAGGGGATCGATCATATTTACTTATTGTTGTGTTCTGTATCTCTATACTTATAGTCCAGCAAAATGTTGGGCACATATTAGATATTCAAAGAATTATTTATTAAATTTTTAAAATTCACCCAATATTTAAGTAAAGTTATTATTTAAAATAACAAAATCTAGCAAAAAATGTCAGTTCCAATATTGAATTACTTGAGTTTTAGTCATTTGAGTCAGATCCTTAATGTTAATTTACTTGGTTAAAAAGAGGGAAGAGCTGCAAAGAAAAGCAAAATTCCCCGTTCACTAAGAAATCAGAGCTTTTCAAGTTAAACGGGGTGGGGGGGGCACTGAATGGAAAGTACACTGAGAGATGTGCAAAGAGGGAAACTGAAGAAAAGCCAAATGGATTAAGAAGAGATAATGGAATCTAAAGTAACCAGCTAGAAACAGCCTTTCCTACCTAAACACTCAAGTGAAAAACCCTTTCAAATCACAAAGCAATCTTTCTTCCTGAAAGGACCAACCAAATTTCAATTCTCTGAGCTATCTATTTCAGACTATTCCACTTCAAAGGCAAGATAGGCTTTCACCATGGAACTCTCTGAACAAAGCAATCCCAACTCACCTAGGCAGAGTCATCCATCACTGATGGAGGACATCTAGATGCCTTCAATTTTCCTTCTCCTAAGTAATGATGAGAAAGAAAAGGACAACAAAACAAAACCAAAAAACACCTCAAGGTTCTGGTCACCTAGGTTAAACAATAGAAACCAGTCTATCATAATTCTTAAGCCTTTAGTTTCTACCTGGTACTTTCCAATAAATGAAAAGTTTGCATTAATGGGATAGAGTTGTTATTAATTTTCCCAAAGATCTGTTAAGGTTTAGTCCAAAGTCATTTTTACCACCAAATTATAAGTGAGAGTATTAATTGAAACTGGTATAGCTGAAAATAGCTCTCCTACCATAAAAGTCACCTGCTCAGAAACAATCCAGTCATCAAGGGCTTTATAACATTTAAAAGCAGATTGAAGGCAAATGATTAAACCATGCACTTAAAAAAAAAAACTGTAACTAGGGGGTTACATTGCTGCATATGATATACTCAGAATCTCCTGCTTCACTTTTTCTCCCACCACCTTATGACTAAAAGACTGTAGAATGCTGTCAGCAAGGAGAGCACGCCTCCAAGTCACAGTGGGAAGGAACCCACAGCTCTCCAAGTAACATTGTTTCCAGAAAGCTCAGGTATCAAAAGGTAACAGATAAACTGTCCTGTACATAAAATTGGTTCTTAAAAGACTTTTTTTCTAAATAGAAAAGCACTTAGATATGATGTCACGACTCTACCAATTCCCTGTATTAAGCCCAATTGTAGATGTCATTCTTAAGAACTCAAAGTTGTTTACAGTCTCTGACTAATAAATTATTCACATTCACCACGATCATAGCAATCTTCTTTAGAAACCCATACAATGAACCTTGAATCAGAGTACTATTTTGCTTTTTGGGAGGGGTTGTGGGGGTTTTGTTTACTTGTCTTTTGCTGGCTGATTTTGCTTTTAAAGAGAAGGTCATTTAGAGGACCAGAGCACAGATATGTAAGTTAAATAAAAGCAAGCTTAGAAATAAAAAACATAGCAAATCATGACATGTTATTTCAACAGATAAGACCAAGAGAGAAAAAGTTTGTCAATTTATCCATTAAAAATCTCTTTTTGGAGTATTATGTAAGTGTCATTAAAAAAAAAAACCCTGCAGTGGGCTGAACTGGGACATGTGAGGACTCAATACAACCAAGCTTCAGATACTTAAATATCTCAAACCACTTTTTGCTTATAGCAAATAAAATGCAGAGCTACAGATGCTTTCTCATCTGTGTGTAAATGAAAGCAAAACTGTGTGAGTAGTTAGTATTCTTAGAATTTTTGAGAGCCAGTTTATTTAAATTAAATCAAAGCCAATCTGTATCTGTACAGAAATAATTTTCTTTGGGCTTTTATCCTCTAGACTTCACAGGATTGTATACACTCTTCCCTCTACTCCTCTCTCTGAGATAGAAAAGTAAAAGGAGCTCTATAGGTTAAAAATGACTTCAAAGGAAGTTCAAAGGGATTAAAACATCACTTTTCTCACCACCCTATTATAGAACAGGGTTCAGCTTTTCCCTGCCCCATTCTTTGTGCTCCCATAGCACATTTTGGAATTTCTCATGCTGCTTTATGTTTCTACATCTATCTCTGCACTCAGTGTGAACTCTCTGATGGCAAGAGCTGGGTTTTATTTAGCTTGGGGACAGTGTTTGTTGACCTGAATCATATGTATCCACAGTATGTACCTAACACCTAGATGTTAATTAAGCATAACTGATTTCAATTAAGCATCCTAGCAAAAGTTTTTAAATGCTGTAAGTGTATTTTAGGCATTTGGTGTGAGACAACACAAATAAAGAAAAAGATCACAAATATTAGAGAGGTGTAATCTAGTTAACAGCACATCATAGCAAATAATAGAGGACTGACATTTAGATAATTTGGATCCATTTGGCTCATTTACTGCACATGTGTAGCTTCTAATGGACTTTATTTTTAAGACAGGCACCTACATGTGTCCCTCTCTTAAAGCTCCATTTTCAAGTTGATTATAATTCATTCACACTCTTTCCTGATAGAAACAAAAATTTTAGCATAATGATCACTATTCACTACCAAATTATCTAATATGGAATCTCTCAAACCACAGAGAAAATGTGTTTTCCTTGTCCTCATCTGTAAAATGGCAATATTTCTTTGCTGCTTCAAAAGTGACATTCTAGGGAGGGCCATCAGGACATCCAAATGCATATGTGTGTCTCTCTCCCAACAGGCACACAAGTCCCTGAAAACACATCATACACAGAGGGCCTTCACTCTTTATCTCTTCCTCCCCTCTAACAGAGGCAGACATGCTGCCAAGGCAGCAACCCCCACACGAAATATGAAAGAGTGGAGGCGAAACAGCTCAATCAAAACAGCTTAGGAAGAGAAAGAGAGGATATGCTTGTCAGTGAAAGTCACCATGGAAAGGCCAAATCTCTTTAACTTCTGCCTTGACCATCCCAGGCAAATAACCCTGCTTAAGATCTGCTTCCTAAGCTTAGAGGTTAAGGCCTTCCTTTAATCTTCCGCAGAGGGGGTAATACACAAACTCACCCCCGTCATTTGGAAAGTGCACTGAGAAAAATGTCAGGGTACTTATAAGCATATTCTGGAGGGCGCAGCTGAAAGCTACTCTGAAAACCGAGCAGGAGCTGACAAAGTGGAATGTACAAGCGGAAGAAAAGCTTGGCACTGCTTCAGCATATGTGTCTGACCCAGACTGACCCAGCAGGAGGCAGCTCACTGGATTCTGTGTAATAGATTCTGGCTCTTCAGCTTCTCACTACAAGGTTGCTGCATTTATTCTGATTGACAATCATTCTACCCAGCTGACTTGCATAAGCCCCAGCTGATATGGGTCACCCCCATTTAAGCACAGTAAACACTGGGCTGTATCAAAAAACAAAAGGAATCAAAAACAAAACCCACCAGAGGAGCCATTTCTTAATAGCTGGAATGGAAGTCCTTTAAATTTTCTTTTTACCTGAAATATGAAATTAGAATACAGAAGTAAAATCAAATCAAAATAAACTTGCCTTCCAGCTCTAGTAATTCTAGTCATTCCCCTTCTTACTTAAGAGAATCCATGAACATACATTTATTTCAAACTTAAATGTGCTCCTGGATTAGAATCAAAGCATAATGATAAGTCATTTGGAAGAAAGGGGGCATTACTAAAAATCCTGTCATTTGTAAAAAGGGGATTTGGGTGAGCTACACCAGGTACTCATGTTTAGGGCAGTACTCATGTTTAGTCTCAGACTGTGGCCACATTCCTCTCTGCTTTTGTTTTTCCAGGGAAAGCATCTGTAAATACTGACTCGCTGTTCCAGGCATTTAAAATTTGTTGAGTGCCAGGCACGGTGGCGTGTGCCTATAAGCAGCAGTCTAGGAAACCGCAGCGTTCCAGTCCCACCGGGGCAACATAGCAAGACCTAGTCCCAAAAAAATAGCTGGATGTGGTGGCACGTGCCTGTAATCCCAGCTATCTGGGAAGCTGAGGTTGAGGATTGCTTGAGTCTGTGGTACCCCGGACAACATGAACCTGCAGTTCTAGGGGTAAAAATAGCAAGACCTAGTCTCAAAAAATAAAATAAAATTGTTGTGGTGCTTGCCTGATGCTAAGCATTGGAAATGTTTGTCAGAGGGTCTTGGTATAAAACCTGATGCCAAAAAGGCAGAAATACCCCAACACAGAAGACTTGCAAGACTGACCAGACAGGATAGCCAATATCCATGAAATCACCAGAAGAAACCTACTCCCAAAGGTGAGGGCAAAGGCTGCAGCTGTAGCATTTTTTCCAAATCTCCACATAACCCACCCTCACTGCTTATTCAAGGATGTGGGTTATTACTGGTGGAGAGAGTGGGCC
Source organism: Uropsilus gracilis (assembly GCA_004024945.1). Taxonomy (NCBI): domain Eukaryota; kingdom Metazoa; phylum Chordata; class Mammalia; order Eulipotyphla; family Talpidae; genus Uropsilus; species Uropsilus gracilis. The sequence goes on along the minus strand of PVHY01020004.1, from coordinate 15,580 downwards.
GGATTGAAAGGAATAATGGAGACATGCTGTATTATATAGACAGGGGCTTCACCTACATAATTCTTAGCAGAAGGTTACTCTTTTGAGACCAGCATGAGATTTCAAACCACCTAGCCTGTGACAAAGTCACTCCTAGGATTCTGCACCTAGGAACTGGGTCTACTCAGTGACAACACATATCCCTGAGTTACCTCAGGATCTCAGGGAGATCTCAGTCTCTGAGATTATCAGCTGGGGCTTATGCAAGGTTAAAGAAATCTTGAAATCAAGAAATCTTGATACCAGTATCATCATCACTCTCAAAAAGAACTCCTGTCCCCTAGGAATGACAAAGGACTCAATATACTACTAACCCCATAAAGGTAAAGACCATGTCTGTCTTATTTACCAGTACTTTCTAATGCCTGGCACCTAATAAATACTTTCTGAAGAAATGAAGGGCTCAATTGCTACTTTTGACACAAAATTCAAAAATGAAACAGGCCCAGTCAAAACACTCTTCTGACCAAATTATAGTCAACTGTGCCAAGTATAGGGCCTTGGACACACCTTGGAGAAGTGAGCTGGGGTTGAAGGCCAAGCGCTGTCATGGTAGAACAGTCTTTTTTCAGAGGGAAAGTGTCCTTGGTTGAAGGTGGAAACAAGCAGCCAGTTACTATGGGAAATGCTCAACACAGTGCACTATCATGGGCTTCAACCAATGACAGCACTGTAATGCCTTAATGGAAGCTCACTTTTCCTGACAATGTAGAAAGGCCAGTTGCCCACATTATACTTTATAAAGTGAGGGCTGAGATCCCACTGGACAAAAGTTGAGATCCTCCAATCTAGTACCCACAGGACCATCTACGAGTTAGCTAGGTGTTTAAGCAGATTGGATTCTACATTACAATACAATAACTATTGCTAACATTCACTGAATTGTTATGTATGCATCTGGGAGTAGGTTAAGCACTTAATGAAAATTTAACCCTCACAACAATCCTATAAGTAGTACTACCATTCCCATTTTGCACATGAGCAACCTGCTCAAAGTTACCCTTTAGTAACACCACCCTCTTTCAAAATGGCAATGACTTCCTCACAAGAATACGCAAAGGAACTCTTTCATCCCTCTAGAGGAGGAAACACAAGAAGCAGCACCTGGTGCAGACACCCAATTCCTACTTCATAGATGTAAAATGCTCAGGATGCTATAAAACCACCACCATCTTCAGCCATGCACAAATAGTGGTTTTTTATGTTGGTGGTGCCACTGTCCTCTGCCAACCAATAGCAGGAAAAGTAAGGCTTAGAAAAGAATGTTCCTTCAGATGGAAGTAGCACTGAAAGAACCCTGAACCTGGCCAGGCACAGTGGCTCGTGCTTGTAAGCTTCAGCCTATGAAGCTGCCAGGGCTAGGGATCACGGTTCGAGTCCCGCCTGGGGCCCGTAGCGAGACCTAGTTCCAAAAAAATAGCTGGGCATGGTGGTGCGCGCCTGTCATCCCAGCTACCTGGGAAGCTGAGGCTGGGGATTGCTTGAGTCCATGGTACCCCGGGCAACGAGAGCCTGTGGTTCCATGGGCAAAAATAGCGAGACCTAGTCTAAAAAAAAAAGAACCCTGAACCAGGATGATGGGGACACCATCTCAAGAAACACATTTTAGATACAAAATAAAAATGACCGCCTGCATATAAAAGAACCAGGACTCAGATTCAGGCTTTTCTGACACCCAAGCCCATGCTCCAGTCTCTTGGCCTCCCTAGCTCAGGTGTCACGCTCATCTGATGAACAAGCAGCTAGCCAAGACCAACTCTTACACATTCTTTCTAAAACATTATCCACCACTGTCTGGAACCAAAGGTACCTACAGGATCTTAACCTCAGAGACTGATTTATTTTTTATTTTTTTTTTGAGACTAGGTCTCGCTATTTTTGCCATGGCTCTCGTTGCCCAGGGTACCACAGACTCAAACAATCCCCAGCCTCAGCTCCCCAGGTAGCTGGGATTACAGGCGCACGCCACCACACCCAGCTATTTTTTTGGAACTAGGTCTTGCTACAGGCCCCAGGCAGGACTCGAACTGCGATCCCTAGCCCCGGCAGACTGATTTTTCTTAAGGAAGTTCTTAGATAAAAGATGAGAAATAAAGCACAATAGCCAGGCACGGTGGCTCGTGCCTATAAGCTTCAGCCTATGAAGCGGCTGGGGCTGGGGATCACGGTTCGAGTCCCGCCTGGGACCCGTAGTGAGACCTAGTTCCAAAAAAATTGCTGGGCGTGGTGGCATGCGCCTGTATTCCCAGCTACCTGGGAAGCTGAGGCTGGGGATTGCTTGAGTCTGTGGTACCCCGGGCAACGTGAGCTTGAGGTTTCAGGGGCAAATAGTGAGACCTAGTCTCAAAAAAAAAAAAGAAAAGAAAAGAAATAAAACACAAAAGGCAGGCCCTCAAAGACAGAGCTAGGTGTTTTGACCCAAGCTCTCCAATACTACTCAGCTGAGACTAGAAGCCCAAGCACTAAGCAAGTACATCGTTCTTAAACATGTCCCTGCCACTTGAATTGAAGGCTGTTCTGATAGTAAGGCTGTTATACAATTTCCAAAATATGCCAAAAAGCCTTGTTTCAGCCTCATAATTCTTATTTTGTTTTTATAAACTCCCTCTGCTATGTATTATTTCTTTCCTTGAGGAATTTCTGAAGAGAGTCAATTTAAGACAGCTTTTAAGCTGAATTACTACTCAATTATGCCATTTTCTTATCCTTTTTTACTTTGTCATGCAAGCTAGGTTTGTGCTTGCACAATGTTTCTAATGGGCAAAAAGAACCCACCAAAATTATATAATTCTTCAAGATAGAAGAACTTAAGACAATCATCTTTTTTACAAGACAATGTCTTCCTTTTACTGGAAAAGAAACTAACTTTAAAGGATTCTGATTGGTCTTACTTAGGTCAATTAAGTTGTGATATAACAAAATCCCAAGGTTTGCTCACTGTTCACTGAATCTTAAACTCAAAAAATGAGCATAGTTTGTGTTAACAGTCAGAAAACTCTACCTCCCCCCAGTTGCCATGTACTCAAGTCATTATCCTACAATCTGAGGAGACAGATTTAGGATTAATAATTTATTACCTTCCTGTACTGCAATGTAGTTAAGAATATAGGACAGTTTGGCAGGAGAGAGTTCCTGCTGAATGCTCATTGCTGTGAGATATATTCCATTAGTCATCCACCTTAAATTAGGTGCCCAGCAGATACAAAAAGAACTGGAATATAATGCTACCTAAAAAGTCTCCTGAAAATGCTTTCCTCTTAAAGATAGTACTGATGCATGTTCAAAATATATTATTCTCTTATATAAAAATGATACCACTTGGTCTGACTTGTCGACAGGGGCTACAGTCCTCAAAGCACAACTTAAGAGCAGGGGCAAAGAGGGAAAGCCAGTTATGGTGCCTTCCATATGCCAGAGGCAATGCAAGCAGCTATCAGCACAAAAAGAGGGGCAACTAGTGGAATGAAAGACTTCTTGCTAAACCAGGAGCTGTCTTTGTCCCATCTGTAGTCTCTGTGGAGTTAAAAAGTGATAATTAATCTCTCCCATCCAGAGTTTAAGACCATTAAACAAATAAAATAAAACATGGCAATGAGAGGTAGACAGAGATCAATATATCACCTGTATTAAAAGTGATGGGGGGAAGTGATAAGGTGATTGAGAATAAAGCTTAATCGTACAATCACAAATGGCTTCTTTACACTGAATTAAGCTTATCCAACTGGACAAATGCAGGTTATTCTGGCAAGGACTGACCAGTTGGATCATGGCAGAAAAAGGATTTATGCAAATCCTGAAGACTGGCATTCCATGCATAAAACTGGATTCTTTCCCAATCTCACCAACCAGAAAAATACTCTTCATTTATAGAAAGTGAAAAAAAAAAAAAAAAGCAAAAATTGTCTCCCAAATATTGTTTACCCCTCAGAAGTGAAATGTCCACACTATATGCCAAAACTAAAAAAATATAGTAGGGAAAATGTTTCTTCCAAGGTGGTACTATTTTTTCCCCAAGGTGGTGCTATTTTCAGCATTACCATTAGATTAGTCAAAAAACTATATTGTTACCTATTATGTGTTAGATGCTAGACACATAACTATGAGTACGACAGCTTCATGAAGTAGACACAGGAACAAGTAATTACAATAGATGTCTGCTTCCAGTCATGATAAAGTAAATAGTACCAGACTTATCATCTACCATGGATAAATACTGAACTGGACAAAATACACAAAACAACTCTTTTTAATCAGGATATGACAGGCAGTGCAAGAAGGCAATTCCTGGAAGAAGGGAAATTTGAAGGGACATTCGCCCAAGTCTCTTTATGGGACAACTTCCCAACCTTGGCACAGGAAGCTAGAATGGAAACAGAACAGAATCTAACTGAGCCTGATAAGCAGTATGGGAGCTTGGTTAGAATTTTTTTTTTTTTTTAAGCAACTAGGTCTCACTATGTTGCCCGGGGTTGTCTCAAATCTGCGGACTCAAGTGATCCCCAGTGTCAGCCTCCCAGATAACTGGGATTACAGGTGTGCACTACCATGCCCAACTATTGGTTAGAATTTAAGTGATGAAACACTACAAAGGCAGGATATGTGAAAAAAGAGGGCTCCAGAAGTCCACTGGAGTGGGGGTTCTCTGCTAGTCTGTGGCTGAGAACTGGGTGGTAAATGCACCTAGACCATATTAGGTAATAGGGGCGACAAGGCTCAGAAACAAAATCACTTAAGGGCAGACAACGCTCAGCATAGAAGGAAGGAACATTTTGGAATTCTGGAACAAAGAAGTCACCAGAACAAAGAAGTCACATTAAAACCCAGATCAGGAGACATGGGAAAGGTCTCACATTAGAAGTAAGAACCATGCTCCAGGGCAAAACCTACACTAAGTCTTCTCCTTTAAAACTTACAAGTATAGACTGGTATAATGGGGAGATGTACAGACAATATGAGAACATTAAAGAACAAGATCAAGCCAGGGGTCTCCAGGATAGCATCATAAGGAGCTTATGTTTACTTGAATCAAGTACATCAGGCATATGGTAACATCATATGCAGAGGAATGGAGCACACTGCATGGATACACAAGACCACACTCTACCACTGTGATTTGAGTGTGGAGGAAAGAAGGGAGTCTAGAATGACTCAGGGACTTCTAGCTCACAATACAAGTGGAGGTGAGCTTTCACTGTTGTGGAGAACAAAGAAGAAGAGCCGGGCTTGGTGTTACGCCCCTGTAATCCCAGTTACCTGGGAGGCTGAGACTGGGGATCACTTGAGTCCGCGGATTCAAGACAATCCTGGGCAACATAACGAGACCTAGTCTCTTAAAAATTATAAAAAATAAATAAAAAGAAGAAAGGGGTAAAAAAAATCATGGGTTGGTTTTAACAGATTAAGCTAGAGGTAGAGAAGAGTCATCCTGTTGAAGTTGTGTGACACACAGGTGATTATGAGCCCAGCAGAGAAGTGAAAGAACAGATTTGGGAATAGTGAGCACATAGGTTATTATTATGGGAATAAATGAGATTGCCCAGGGAAAAAGTACAAGAGTGAAACAAGAAAGGGTTGAAATAGAACCCTGAGGAACAAACATTTAAAGGACAAGGTGAGATGGGAGAGAAGAAAGATTTAAAAATGCATCTATCTGCTAGAAGGAGAAAAAGAAAAGCATGGTATGACTTAAGGCAACTGAGGCAAGGGTCTCAGAAAGAGTCAAAAGGAATCAGCAGAAAAGATGTTAAGTAAAAAGCTAAGGTGTCCAATTAGGATAGTATTGATTATCCAGGCAAAAGTCAAGGTGTAGTCAAAAGTAAGACCTCACTAAATTCAAATCACGACAAAGTAGGGAGATAGAAACAGTAAATGTGATCTGACCAGAAAGACTAAGTCATGGAGTTGGCTAGTAATCCTCACAAAGAATACGGCCTGGTTCCATAAAAACTGAAGGACTTGTGGGACTAAGTCACTCAAAAATGGACAAATGGAGGGAAAAGGTAAGAAAAAAAATTTTTAATAAACAAATGAATTAACTATAGCCATTTGGTTGTTTCACCGGTCCTTCTTTCTTACTATGTCAGTTTGTCTATGTGCATACTGGTTATGTATTAGAGTCAAACAAAGTTGCATTTTCTCAGCCTTCTCTGGTTTTTGTAACCTTCAACTACCTCTAGTACTATAATAAAAAAAGGCAGACTAAGTGTAAGCATTGGCAAGGACATGGAGAAACGTAAAATGGTACAGTTGCTATGGAAACAAAAAGTTAAAGGGTTAACATATGACCCAGCAAAAAGTATATAAACAAAATGTGATTATCATTCTTCCGTGAAGAGGAGAACATACAAGCCAGGCACGGTGGCTCATGCCTTTAAGCTTCAGCCTATGAAGTGGCTGGGACTAGAGATCATGGTTCAAGTCCCAGTTGGGGCAATAAAGTGAGACCTAGTCCCAAAAAATAGCTGGGAATGGTGGCGCATGCCTGTAATCCCAGCTACCTGAGAAGCTGAGGCTGGGGATTGCTTGAGTCTGTGGTACCCCGGGCAATGTGAGCCTGTGGTTCCATGGGCAAAAATAGCGAGTCTCAAAAAAAAGAGAACATACAGATCCACACTACAGTAAAAATAAATGAACCTTGAAAACATGCTAAGTGAAAGACTTCAGCTATAAAAGACTACATACTGCATGAATCCATTTATATGAAATGTCCAGAACAGGCCAGTCCAGAGTCAGAACGTGGATTACTAATTACCCTGGTACCCAGCCTACGATCAGACTCCTAGTAAGTTCTCAAAAAGTAATTCTAAGATGAAAGCTTTTTTTTTTTTTAACTGAAAGTGCTTATTAACTAACTGTGCAATCTACTTCCCAAAGGAGAGGAGCATCAGTGAATTTTTATAGCCAAATATTAGGTTTAGGCCTACATTAATCTCAAGGACTCTTCTTGTTTCAGATTCCGAAGGTTGGTGTAGGCCCTCTCATCCCCCATATACATGCACACATAGCTCTTTTTTTTTTTTCTTTCTTTTTTTTCTTCTTGTATGTAGGTAGCCTAAGGAAGGCAAAAGAAATAAACATCCCCTCTCCCCCAAGACCTCAGGCATGTCAGGTTTTATTTCAAGTTGCTATGTTCCTAAAGAGGGGCACTGACAGGTGTCCTGGAAAGGGAATCACCTTGGATCACACATAGCTCTTCAGATGTACACACTTTTTCTTTAGATGTGTTAACATATTTGTTACTGTATCAATCACATACTGTCGAGAGCAAAGCCATTGTGTAGCAAGGTATAACTTTCACATAACTTCTATTCTGCATTCACTTTAAGCCTTAGCTTTCAAAGGATAGACTGTTGATTTTAAAGATGATTCTCAAAACACAATTCTCCTACTACTGATTTATTATTCAATCAACAAATATTTTTATGGTGCATCTTCTACGTGTTATATCCTCGGTGTTTACCAGGCATAAGTAACACAGTCAAAATCTCAAGAAATTGATAATCTATTATTTCCAGTTTCTTGGAATCACTTCAGGCTTGTCTTGAGGTCCTTAAGATCCCCAGACCCCAAAGCCTGTTTTTCAAACCAACTAACAATATCACTAAATAGAAAAAGGTGGCCCACAAGGAAAAGAGTATCTTTTAGCAAACAAATTATAATCACTGCTTTCTAGCAGTGGTTTTTCACACTGAACCCAAGAGCAGAAATAAAGAAGCAGTTGAGTATATATCATAAGTGGGGTGCCTGGGGTTCTACTGAAGTAGAATAACCAATAGCCTGAGGTAGAATAACCAACCTATCAAGTGGTAAACAGGAACAGGGATAACTGGAGATCTGTTCTATTTTGATTCATTTTTCAGGAATAATCCATATAATCCATAAGCTAAATGTTAACAGAAAACAATCAAGAATGTATCTTTATCAGGAAAAAACAAAAGCCCAGGTACAAATTGAACAGATGCACAAGGAGATAAATACTGTCTCAGATTATTAACAAAAGGCTGTTGATGCTATTGCTTTGTGGTTGCTTTCTTCAGGTAGGTATTTTTCTCTGACATATACACTGGGGAAAAAGAAAAAAAGTCTGGAAAACTCAGAGTATAAAGAGATAATAATTCCACTATTCAAAAATACACATAAACAGTTATATAACTTGTTCAGACTGTTTTCTATTATATAAATTTTTTTTTCTTTTCATAAAATTGGCACCATAGCGGCTATGTACTAGTGTATCCTGCTGTTAATACTTAACACAGGCGCATTTACCCATGTACTTAATCTTTGAAAATATGAATTTTGAGGTTGGATTATACTCTACCATGTGAACATGACATAATTTTACCGCCCTCCTATTGTTAAGGAGGTTGCAGCAATATTTTGCAACACAGAATAATGAATGTTGATAAATGCTCTCATTCATAACTACCTAAATGTGTCCTTGAGGTAAATTCCTAAGAGGGGAATTACCAAGTTAAAGGATATGAACTTTTTAAGTATCTTGATATTTATGTTAAAGTTTCTCTGATAAAACTCCCCAGCACAGTATGAGGACAACCACATCATCCTTTGGCAGCCCTTGATATTTTTACATTCATCTTCATCAACTATATTTAAATAAATTTCTTATTTTAATCTGTAGTCTTTTTATTAGTAGTAAGAATGAATATTTTTTAAATATTTATTTAAAAAATTAAACGTAGTTGGGACTGGGGAAAGATTTAATGCATTATTTATTGTACTCTGTTCTTTATTAATTTTTATTAGGATATTTCACTTTTTAAAAGTTGGTATAAAAGAATTCTCAAATTAAAACATCTAACGAGTCTGTCATGTGTTGTTTGCATGTCCCCTTAGTTTGAATATACATGATTGTTGGTTCTTTGATTGTAAAAGCTCCAAAGTTCTCTAAAATTGAAATGGCACTGGCGGGGCGCGGTGGCATGCACCTTTAATCCCAACCTCGCAAGGCCGAGGCCAGGAATCACTTGAGTTCGCGGGTTTGAGATTACCCCAGGCAACGTAGCGAGACCTAGTCTCAAAAAATAGTCAGATGTGGTGGCACATGGTTGTAATCCCAGCTACCTGGTAGGCTGAGGTTGCTGGGGATTGCTTGAGTCCCAGGATCAGGACTATCCTGGCAACATAGTGAGACCCGATCTCAAAAAAAAAAAAAAAAAAAAGAATAGAAAAGAAAAGGTACAACCTGATCCCGATCAGAACCACTCCTACCAATACCTCTTTTGCACCTTTGTACTCAGTCTGCTCACCAAGCTGTTGGGGTTTTTGTTTTGTTGGTTGCATTTATTTTGTTTGAAAGAAAGCAATATTAATCTTAGTTTTTCCAAGAGATCTCTAACAGATGACTCAAAACTTACACTTACATGAATTTGGCTTTTTGAACAGTTATCTTAGCAATTTCAAGAAGTGCTTTTTCTAAGCACTAACCTCAGAGGATAGTAAAAACTAGCCCAACGGGCCCACAGTACAATGTTTAATTAACAAAGTGCTAGATGAAAAATACAAAAGCACTTGGAAATGCTTCTTTTCCCCATGTCCTTGGAGTCCCTCAGGGTAAAAATCTTGTCTTCAGTCCTCCAAAAGATGACCAGAAGCAGAGTAGGAGAAGAAAAGAGCAAGAGTAGTAGATAAACCTAGATTCAGAATCCTGGGTCTGTCTTGTTCACACATTTGCTCTATGACTTTGGTCAAGTCATTTTGTTCCTCTGGGTCTCAATTCTCTCATCCATGAAATGAAAATAACACTACCTATCTTAGGATTACCATAAAGACTAAACGAGAGGAAATATGTCTATATGAGAGGAAATAAGTTTATAACCAGGGTCTGATATAAAGTCTCTGATATCAGATGCTTCAAAAATACATGATTTTCCTACCTTGGACAGTACTAAATCAGTATTTAATTCAAATGATCTTATATAAAATGGTGGCTTGAAATAGTTGTCCCAGCAAAGCATCATCTGAGTGAAAACATTTAGGTCAGCTTTCTGTCAAGTGTAATTCCCATGACTATAATTATGCAATCATCAACCACCACTACAAAACAACAGAAAACCCAAAGCTGATGTTACTGAAATTGCGAATACAGTAATTATTTGATTCTCAAGATCAGGACCATCAATTCATTTAGGAAAGTAACAGAAATCTTTGTAATTATAGGAGCAAAAGGTTGATGAGCTATCCCAGAAAGTTATCTTTACAAAAGAAGGCTTTTGCTCACTACCCAGAAGGCAGTATACACAGAAGCTTGACTCAAATTGCTGTTTTCTCACATCCCATACTTTGAAAAGAACAATGTCAATGAAAGAACTGAAAGAAAAAAAGGATATTCTCTGAAATTTAGCCTTCCTGGCACTCTTTTCTGACAAGAGGTTCCTCACTGGTGAAATAATCTCCAGAAAAAAAAAGCATACTTGATAAAATCTATCGGCATAACCCCCCCTCCCCCCACAGAGAAAGCAAGGAACATTCTCCCTATCGTAGATTCTTTTAAGATAGAAAGCAAGATGTCGTTTCCTAAGCACCTGTATTTATAGTGCTATACTACACATTTACATGATCCCTCAAGGCTATGAGATATGTTATATCCTTCCTTACAGACAATAGGTAATTTGCTCAAGGTTTTATAGTTATTAAGTAGAAACATTCAGCTCCAGGACGCAAATCTGTCCGACTTGAAACCTTTTCCTTTTCACTATACCTTCATCAAATCTCAAAACGATGATGTCAATTCTCCCTTATAAGAAAAGACCCAATGTAACTTATTGGTTCCAACACAAAACAAACTCAACAAAGTGTCCACCAAAAAGATGATGGCTTCTGCAAATCAGCAGTTTGCTTTTTCCACATATTAGTCTTTAGAAGCTTAAATACATTAAAAAAAAAAAAAAAGTACCTGTTGACAACCATAGCATACTGAAGCAGAAGCAAGTATAAACCAGGTACAGGCTTCTCAACCATGCCACCGATGTCTGCCAACCAAATTCCGATAAAATACAGGAAGCAGGGCTTGGCTTAACTCCCAGTCTCCTCTCCATGGCCTTCCAGAGAAGCAGAACCAATCCACTAGAGAGACAGAAAGAGAAGAAATTATATGCCAAGTAATTAATAATTGATTCCTGGAAATGTGAAATGCTAGAAAATGTGACAGATTAGGGGGAAGAGAAACTTCAAGTTTATCTTTCATTGCTCATACCTTACCATAAATTTTAAACAAGAGCTTTGACACAGTCTATAATTATCAAGATAAAAACATAGTAAGGGATATGAAATGAGTCCATGTAAAACTGAACCACTTTACATTCCATTATTTTCTAATCTAACAGTTAATCATCCATGTGGTAGAATAGAAAGAGCATCAGTCTTAAAAAAAAAAAAAAAGATATGAGTTTCAATTTCAGTCCTGTTACTAACAGTTTTGTGACTGAGGTCAAAAACACTTTCCCATCTATGAAAATAAGAGATTAGACCTATTAAAGGTAAACTAACCTGAGAGTTTTGTTCATTTTTAAAATTCATAAAGTGACTGTCTCTAGGCATGCACTTTCCATTTGCTAACATCGCCACCTCAGTTATCTTCAAAGTCTATCTGATCAACATTTTGATGATACCTCCCTAACCCCTAGAGTCATTTGAAAAATTTGACTTAAAGTTGTACATATTCAACAAATGTTTATATAGCTCCTATTATGTGCTAGGCATTGTGTTGTGCTACTCTTGAATCTAAGGGATAACTGATTTAGGCCTCTTCCAAAAGAAAGTGATTTTCTATTAGTTTCTTCTCTCTAACACAACTCACCTATAGTGTATAAAGAGTTACACAAATCCAGTCAACACTTGAAAGTTCAGTTCTGAAGAAGCAATTAAAATTTTTCCATCCTAAATGGGTGCTTACCCATTTATGTACCTGTGTAAATGGCACAGGCTGATAAGCCTTACCCAAACCAGTATTGGAGACTGGAATTGCTGGATATCAACACTAATACAGGAAAAGTCACATACACAGACACATACCTGCAAAACTGAGGTACAGCCCACTTGAGAAAAGGCTTTCATTAGGCTTCAAACATCTGAAGCACTTTATATTTCTTATTCACCTCAATCCATTCCTACTCCTACTTGTTTTTGCAGTTGTTATGTTAGGGAACAGGGGGCAGAAAGGAGGTGTGTGTGCCAGACCATGTTCAAGAGATTTTGAAGTGGAGCCTAAGTCAGAAAGTATATCCAGCAACTTCTCTATTCCCCCAAGATGGAATGGGTAAGTGCGTATGTGTATGTGTGTGCGTGTGTGTATGGATCTTACCCAACACATCTCTGCCTACCACAAAAGGATTTAAATTCAAGGTGACTCAACACCTGTCATCAATAGCATGACAGGTGGGCGACAAAAGCATAAAAGAAATGAATGGGTTTTGAAAATGGGAGTAATAAACACCATTGGATCAGCAAGTTGATTTGAAGTGCAACGCCTTACAAACCATGCATAAGAAAGAGGCAGAGCTAATTTCATGTGAACTCCCAACTAGTTATTTCTCTCAAACCTACAATTGCACAAATCACTGCTAGAGTCCAGTCAAAGGCTTGCTGACCATAGGTAGAAACAACATTTCACACCAAGATTCAAATGGTTTGTTATAGAATCAAAGGGTAACAACTCAGGGAGAGAACACACACCCCCACAATACAATAGTTCTGGCATTTAGGGCGTTACAAGTACACCCGAAATAAAAGCACTCTCTGTTGCAGCAGCTGTTCAGACAGAGCAGGGGGTAATGTTTACTTAATACTTCAGGTTGATGGGGGATGTATCATAGTTCAGTCTGTCAGCTACATACGTGGAACTCCATTTATGTACAAAGCGATAAGATATGTTTGAACAACGAGAGAGCACGTCTGAAACAGCCTATTCAGCTGGTATGAGTAATCAAGAATAAAGTACTTTTTAAAAAAAAAGTCTCTGATATTTGGGAAAGTTACAGAGCAGACTGCCATGAATAGCTTTGCTTATATTTGCGGACACTGTTTTCCAAATAGCTGGGGAAAATGAACAGATTGTTCTGAGAGGTCGTCTTTCCAATTTGATCCTAGTTTCCAGTCAGTTAATCACATAAGAAAGCACGGGAGGGTGAGCTAATTCTCTTTGCTAGTTGCATCTATGGTCGGTTGGACACATCACCAGAGGTGAGAGAAAGCAAAGCTTTTCTGGAATCAAGAGAGGTTTTCCCTCGACTTTCTTCATTTCACCTTTGTACTCAAAGCAATCACCACAGGATCGTCTGTGAGGCATAATTTTCAAAGCCCTGAATCAGGAAGCATCAAAATTTGCACATAGTGTTTAGACCCAAGCTCCCTTCCCCACCGTCTTATTCTGCATCAACTTTTCATCTTGGTAGGGAGACCACACACCAAAGACAGTCGCTATGGGTGAAGCTATACGAGTGGAGGCACACAGCAGCGCTCCGAGCTCGGACAGTCTGTCAGGAAATAGAGACAGCTACACCACCAGGCCCTGGTCGAAAAAAAGCTTTGGGGAGGGGAGGATGTTAAGCCTCGGACTCGAGCTCTACACCTGCAAAGCCAGAAGCAGCTGGCTGCCCGAACTGGGCCAGGAGCGCCATCTCCGGGTCCCAACACCCGGCCAGCGCACCCCCAGAAATAGCCCGTCCCCCCTAGTCCCTCCCCTGAGCTCGAGGTCCTAGGTCCGGCAGCCAGCCGCCCCCGGCCACCTACCGGGGCTCAGGGCCACACAGCGGGGCCCCGGCTCGCGGCGGCCTCCGCCTCCTCCCGGTCCATGGGGTCGGGGCCCCAACCTTGGCTCCCCTCACCCGGAGGAGGAGAAAGAGGAAGAAGGTAGTGCGGGTTCCCCACCCGGACAGCTCCCTCTTGCCTCAGCCTCCCTGGACAGCGACGGCGGCCGGAAACACCGCCTCCTCCCACCTCCCGGGGCTCAACCCGGAAACACATTCTGCTTGCTAAGCAAGCCCTCCTGCCCCCCCGGAAGCTCAAGTCCAGCCGCGAGCCCGAGGGGGAGGCGGGGCAGCGCTGGAGGGGTAGGACAACGCACGAGCTCAGGAACCTGGGCCCCAGGTTGTCGCCTCCTGCTCTCCAGAGGCAGTCTGCACCTCCGCCTGGCCGGCGTGCGCTCCAGGCCCCGGACTCAGGTAGTACCCACAAGCAAGATGGCCGCAGCGGCAGCACCGGCTACGACCTAGCGCCCGGCCGTGCCATTGGCCGGAGCCTGGAGTGAAGCCTTCGCGGATTGGTCGAGAGCTCTGCGGGGGTGGGGGTGGAGCTGCAGCAGTCTGGAGCCGGGAGTGGGCAACGCGGCGTGAGCAGCGGCCCCAGGCTCCCGGAGCATCGCGCCCGGAGAAGACTTCGCCGCTCGGGGCCGCAGCCTGGTGAGCTCAGCCCCCTTCAGGCCCTCCCCTGCATCCCAGCCGGAACCTCTCCGAGCCGGCGCTGATCGAGGCCGACACACCTTGGGGACCCTATCGCGACTCCACCGCTCCATATCGCGACATCACCGTGCCCTGTCGAGACTCCATTTTGTCACAGCCCTTTTCAATATATCTATAATTTTTTTTAATTTGCCCCATCATCTTTGGGGGCTGTCCCATGTCGTGATTTTGCCGTGATCTCTCCGTGACATCACCGCGCCATCGTGAAGTGTGATCTCATCGCCGCCCTGTCGTGACTTCATCAATGTCGTGTTGTGACCTGGCTGCGGCGGGACAGGTGGTGACCGCCAGGAACCCTCCCTCCCTTCTCATCTCCCCATCTCAACAGCCCCGCTTCGATTATCCGGCTTTTGGATTCTCCGTTGTCCTGGGAGCTACCCGGGACCCCTTCTTGTATCTCCCGTCTCTGCCGCTATCCACAGGCAGAGCAGGGAGGGTGAGAAGAAGGAGCACAAGGGGTTAATTCTGCTACTGTTGCTGCTGCTGCTGTTGCTGCTGTTGCTGCTGCAGCTTCTACCCGAGGGAGGGATAGGAGAGGAGGCAAGAAGCCTGCGGGGGCGACCAGAGGCCGGGGGCGACTGAGAGGCCGGGCTGGAGGGGTGGGGTCCCCAGAGGGACCTCCAAGTCTTCCCTGATCAGGCCCAGCACTCTCACTTCTGCTGAAGCTTGTCTCCTGCCTCTTCTGGAGATGAGAGAGAAAAGGAAACCTAGTATACCCTCTTCCCTCATGTCCACCAGAGTCTGGATAATCGAACTTCACCCATGTGTGTCTCATGCCTCCCTGTCTGTCCTCACCACTTCCTCCATGTGTGCCTCCGTGAAAGGAGATAAAACCGGGCTTCTGGTGCCAGGGGACAGCTGAACAATGGGGCCAACCCCCTCCCACCCCCCAGAGATTGGTGAGGATTGCTGTCCAGCTGAGCAGTAGGATGCATGCCTCTTTCCTGCTTTCTGGAGGTGACCTTGGACCTGGTCCTTTCATCCCTAAGGACTTGAGGGTCCAGCCCCTGAAGGGACTCCCCCAAGGGAGGTCAGCCCTGAGCATCCCATCCTTCCTGATCCTCCTC
>PVHY01020003.1:0-26376 GCA_004024945.1 Uropsilus gracilis | reverse complement strand
TGGTAACATGTGTCAAAAAAAGTGAAATATTCTGCCCCTCTCCAGCCAGCCACATGTCAAGAGCTCCCTAACATTCCCAACCCTGAAGCCAACTCTGTGCCAACTACCATCTGCTTGGATTGTTTTATCTGAAACCAGACCTTAAACCTGTGTATTTACCAAATTGGGAAAGCAAAGAAATGCTGAAGTATGCCTAAAAGCAAGAAAACCCCCAACCTCTCATTTTCCTCTCCCATCCCCTATGGCAGTAGGAACAAGGTGCCACCTCCTCTCAGTAACTCACTCTGGCCTCAGGTTCCAGAGGCCCGGAATCTCTCCCAGTTCAGCCACTCAGATATCTGGGCCATGGTTAAATTTTAAAAATGGGAGAAACAAATACTTCTTTTGGAAGTAAAGAATAATGTCTAAATGCAAGATAAAATTCCTCTCCACCTTAAAAAGTTGCCCCCTCAAGAGGAAGTAGATTTATTCTCAAGGACTCACAAAATCTATTACAGTAGTAAAATAGTAGTCTCCCAAGTTCCCATATTTTGAATAAAGAACTATTTGGGGAAGAACTCTCACAGCCCAAAATGACCTTGATTACCACAAGTTCTGAGTATTTAATAGAGGTTACCAGGCCAGGCATGGTGGCTCGTGCCTGTAAGCTTCAGCCTATGAAGCGGCCAGGGCTAGGGATCGCGGTTTGAGTCCTGCATGGGCCCCATAGCGAGACCTAGTTCCAAAAAAATAGCTGGGCGTGGTGGCACGCGCCTGTCCTCCCAGCTACCTGGGAAGCCGAAGCTGGGGATTGCTTGAGTCTGTGGTACTTTGGGCAACGAGAGCCTGCGGTTCCACGGGCAAAAATTGCAAGACCTAGTCTTAAAAAAAAAAAAAAAAAAAGAGGTTACCAGACACAGTTTTGGAAAAAAGAGGCAAAATCCCTATTTCCTGACATTGATTTGGTAATTAACGCTGGAGGCCTGGCCTCATAATAACAAGGTTAGATTCATTAAGTTGTCTTTTGTTTGTTTTTTTAAAAAGACTACAGTTTGGTATGTAGTTACGCTGTGATCCGAAGGCCAAAAGATGTTTGTGATTTCAAACAAAATTTCCAAGGAGACAGAACCATACTACATTTGACCCACAAAGTGCATTTAGAGTTAAAGAACGTTTAGAGGGACACGAAGATGGTATACTCTGGAAAATGGCAGATGGTGCAAAAACTAAACAATGATGCGCCCGTATCTGGGAGGCTGAGGTTAGGGATCATTTGAGTCCGCAGGTTCGAGACAACCCTGGGCAGCATAGTGAGACCTAGTCTCTAAAACAAACAACTAAACAATGATGAAAACAGTGTCAGAGACACAGAAGAAATCTAAATGCTTCAGAAAATGTGGAAGTGACAAACATTTCCAAGTAAATCCGTATCATATGATTTAAAACACACCTGTAACCAAAAAGCAAATAACTGTAGGTAAACTATTTGATTTCTAGTACCTAAAGTTTTGACATACAAACCCAAAAAAAAATTTTTTTTTTGGCCCCCAATGTACTCTCCATCACTTACAGCACTCCTATGAATTAATAGCAAACAAAATGTGTTGGCATCAACAAGCCACAGTGGTGTTTCCTGTCTCTGTGCATCTGCGCCTGGCCTCTGGAGATGCCCTGGACACACGGGTCCACCAGGACAGGCATTCCCCCACTCACCTTCTCTCATTTTTTGATCTAATTCATCCAATGTTGGTTCAATCAGCTCCCAACCATCTGGTGGAGCTTTCCGGCTTCTTTTGACTTTAGGCATTTTCCTTCACAAGATAATTTGCAAAGATCTGAGAGAAAAAATATAAATGATTTGGTGTCTGAATAACAGATCCCTAAAGGTGCTTACCAGTCAACATTTTGGTTAACATTCACTTCCCTAAAACTGTTTTCTCATCAGTAAGTTGGGAATAAAAGAACTCATTAATTGGATCACTGAAAGGATTTAATTAGGAGAAACATGCCTAGCATGCAATTTGAGTTTAACAGGTGTTTGCTATTATCATTAACTTCAACCATGATCCTGGCCCTGTACGGATACTGATAACACAGAATAAAGAATAGACTACAACCTCTCTCACCAAGTGACACTATAGCAAAAACAAACAAACAAAACAAAACACCCAGACAAGTAAAAAGGCAATCAAAACACAGTTTGAGAAGAATTATGATTGGGGAGCTAAGAGGATGTGAGTTTAAAAGGATTGGGGTAAGACTGTACAACCAAAATACCTTAGGGTACGCTTCTAAAGATCTCCAGTCTCTTCAGTCACAAGCTTGGGTTCCTGTCCAATTTACTCTGTGACTCCAGGTAGGTCACGTCCTCAGTTTCACCTGTAAGTTGAGAGCAGTGGACTAGCCAGATTGCCAAGGTCTCTTTTAAACTCAATATACATGCTACATAAAGGCCTATGAGATGAAGCCTATAAACAGGCTGACTCTAAACAAAGCATTTTTCAAACCACAGCATTTCTTAGCTAGGAAAGAGAAATCAAATTATATTTTACCATTAAGTGCAGCAATCTCAAGTCCCCTAAATTCATTCAGCCCCTCCGTTTTGTAAGATGCCTGGCTTTACAATGTATGCTTGTGCAAAATACACAAAAAACACCAAGCTTTCTTTTGCGAATTTTCCATAACAAACGGGTCTTTACACTGATCTCCCCTGAACTGGAGCTGGAAGTGGATAGATCTGGTCCAGAGTTCCCCACTGCGCACAGGTAGGGAGGGCAAAGGCAGGAGAAAGATCGCTTTCTTCTGACCCAAGGAAATTCAAGGGCCCTGACCGCTGGGAGTCGGCGCAGGCCTCTCAAGTAATCGGAGGTAATAGGCAGAACGTAACTAAACCCAGAAGAGGCGTCCGGCGGTCTAATAAAGACTGTAGAGCTCGGGAAAGGCCGCGAGTTGCTGAGGCGTTTGAAGAAAGGAAGACTTCAGTTAAAGCAGTACTGGAGGAAAGCTCACAGACAGGACTGTATCGGAAACGGGCTTAGAAAAACAAGCAGTATTTACACAGAAAATGGTCCCGGCTGAGAAAAACAGCGTTAAAAAATATGACTAAAGGCAAAGAGAACCCCGAATCTCTCATTTCCCACTCCCATCCCCCCATGGCTGTAGGAATGAGGTGCCGCCTCCTCTCGGGAACTCACTCCGGCCTCCAGGTGCAGAGACTCAAAATCTCTCCCAAATCAGTCCCTTAGCTATCTGGGACACTGCAGACCTCCAAGCTACCCGAGAACGGGGGAAAAACACTTACCGGAAATGCCGTCGCCACCTCTTCACCTACAGCTTCCGCTTCCCAGGTGATCGCCTCAGGAAGAGGTCCTCGCAGAGCCCCGCCCCACCTCGCGAGATTGCGTCATTTAGGTGTCCGCGACTCTGCCTGTACAGAATCCCAGAGCCACTGTCATCTTGTGCCCTCGCTTCCCGGGAGGGTCACCGGCAGGGTCACGCGTCTCCCGGGGCGCAGAGGCTGGGGGCTCTGTTGCCCGGCAGCGCGCGGGTGAGCGTGGACTCAGGCAGCGCTTGGGGCAGCCCTGCTTCGTGCCCCGGCCTCCCTGAGCGCCCCGTCCTCGCGGCGACGGCTGCGGCGGCGGCGCGCCGAGATACTCGGCCGGGCGGAAGAAGTCGGGTCGAAGTAGTTCCGGTTCCTGTGTCAGTTCGAGGCGCCGCCGCCGCAGCCGCCGGAGCCGCGATGCCTAAAGGAGGTGAGACGCTGGCGCGCGTGGCCCGTGGGCCTCGAGGGGCGGCTTGAGTCGGCCCTCGCTGTCCACTTAGCCCGCGGACGTCTCCGAGAGCGGCACAGAGCGAGGACGTCCGCGCCGGCTGAGGACCAGGCCTGGGCCTCGACGCCCAATTGTCCCATTGGGGAAACTGAGGACCAGAGTGGTTTCAGACACTTCCTCTGGGGTCTGAGGCAACTCGGAGGCACTGGGTCCGCACCGACTTGGAAGGCCGGATCTGGGGCGCGCTTCTCCGAACCTGGGGGGTCTGGAATTGCCTCCCCCTTCTAGACTCGCCGGAGACTGAGTCACTGTATTCCGCATCTGTTTGGGGCCGGCCTCCCTCGCGCGTACATCGTGGGCCCTCTGGAGCTCTGGGCTGGCCAGGCTTGCCTAATGAGACAGCGTGATGCACTTGAGCCTGGCAGACCGAGCACCGAGTCTTCTGTTCGGCAGCGGCTTGATGTGTGCCTTTGACCCAGCCGCTTAACCTCCCTCTTTTGTTTTCCGATTTGCATGGGGTTTGTGATTGTATGTACCTCATAGTACTGATGCCAGGCTCAAACTAGGTAATCCACGTGGAGTGCACAGTACAGTTTCAGACAGTCGTTAAGTGCCCAGTCACCATTAGCTATTACTTGTATGACTGCCAGGATCCATGACTTCCCAGTACATCGTAGACATCTTCCAGTCTATCTTCCATCCTCTTTCTCCTGAGAGTCAGGAGTTACCAATTTGAAGCTCAGCTGTGCCTCTGTCTAACCCGGTGGCCTTGAACAAGTTATTTAACCTCTTCTAGTCTCTCTTCATCATCTGGAACACCTAGTTGGGGGTCATAAAATGATGAAGCGTTGGAAGTGCTTGGCTCACTTCTGGCACAGAGGAGATGTTCATTTCACATTGGTGTTGTGTCTGTTGGCTATAATACGTGTTAAAATGTTGGCTATCGTGTCTCTTATTTAAGATGTTTCAGTCCTCAGGAAAGTCTGCTTGGAACTTTTTCAAACCTAAATGACTTCCATGAGTCCGCTCTCATAGATCCTGAGATTTACAGAACCTGTCTCATTTAAACGACCTCTCCACTCATTTATCCTGTGCCCCAATGTGTTCGTTCCTCTGCCTTGTGCTCTGTAGAAAGAGGGTGCTAAAAAAGTTTTCGTAACTACCGAATTCTGGTTCTCTAGAATCCTGCTTAATAATTACTTCGAGCCATCTTTGGAAGTTACAGTGTTCAAGTTCAAAATAGGAGTTCTTGATTAAATTACTTGGCCCTTTGACTTTGGGAAAGCTTTGTGGGCAGACAAGTTTAAGCTTCTTACTTGTGTTAATATGCATGAAAAGCAAAAGAAAACATGAATAAAAAAATAAATAATATTCCCCAAAAGCAAAGGGCCGGTTCTTGTTTTCATTATGTAACTGTGAAGCATTTTTAAAGGAAGGAAGGACTTCTGAAAAAGTTGCTGTAGGCCAAACTAAGGTTAGTATCTCATAGCCTAATGTGCAGGATAGCCTGAAGTAGCCAGTTTTGCATTGCTGCGATTGGAATATTAAGAGAGCAAGAAAGGATGGTTTTATTAAGTAGATTTTTTATTGAGGTAACATTGGTTTATAGCATGTGTCAGGTGTACATTATTGCAGTTCAACATCTGTATTCTGTAAGCTATGATCACCATCAAGTTTGGTTTTTGTTTCTCAAAGTTGACCGACTTCGCCTCTGCTGTCAACCCCCATTTCCCTCTGGTAACCTAGTCTGTTGTTTGCATTTAAGAGGGATGCTTTAATAGCAAGCTTGATCTCTCACAATAGGGCTTTCCTGAGCATAGGCGGAGAGACGCCCCTGGGAGCCAAGGTCGTCATTAAATATGGGTGGTGTGGTGTACAGCAGCCCAATTACAGTTGTGCATCTGCTGTCTAAGAAATCAGCAGAGGCCAGTATTCCTGCTGCTGTCTCTGGAGGCTGAGCAGCGCTGGCTCTCTAATCACACATTCTCTGCTCAGAGTGGGAAACTCTAGAACTCAGGTGGCTGTGACTTCCAGAAGAGACATGGTGGCCACAGCCACCCCCAGTGTGCTGTGAGACCAACAGAGGGAGTGCTATAAAATTGGCTAATAGCTTTAGCAGGCATCAGTCTTAGTCCTAACTCAAGAGGGTTAGACTATAAAACTGGTAGTCTTAGATGAACTTTGATTGCATTTTGAACTACTCTTCAACAATAGCTTTATGTTCAGCTTTGTTTGCCATGTGGGTTTTTTTTTTTTTTTTTTTTTTTTGGTACCACAGACTCAAGCAATCCCCAGCCTCAGCTTCCCAGGTAGCTTCTCAGGAATTACAGGTGCGTGCCACCACGCCCAGCTATTTTTTTGGGACTAGTCTCACTACGTGCCCCCGCTGGGACTCAAACCGTTATCCCTGACTCGGGCCATGGCTTCCTAGGCTGCCACCTACAAGCATGTGGTTTTGACACCAAATCCTGTATTAGAAAAGTAACAACATAGGAAACATTGTTTGTAGTATTATGCTGTGTGAGGTTAGGTGAGGTGCTGTTTGTTCTAAGAGCTTCTGGACATGCTAAATCCACCTTTATGACAGTCCTGTATGGGGGGGACATGAAGAAACAGAGGATTTATTAAGTACTTGCCCAAAGCTACGAAGATAGTAAGTGGTAGTATTGTTTTCTTGTCTAGAAAAGGGAACCAGCAGTGACTCCTGTGCCATAATTCATTCTGAGGATCAGATGAACTTAATGGTATGACAGCATTACAATTCAAAAGCACTGTAGCCACGGCAGGGGCATAAGGGTTACATGTTCTTGGGACTTCATCTCCACTTGGATTCTCAGGGACATGGGTGGTTCCACCATGTTCCACTATATTATACACCTCCTCAGGTCTTAGTCACAGGTGCCTCCATCCAGCATCCAGTTAGGTGGTGCCTCAGTTGCCTCTTGTGACCCTTTGAACAGTGAGAATAGGGACTTGGGTGGTGCGTGGTGAAGGGAAGGCAAAATCTCTCAAGCCTCTGATGATGGCACCCTAAGCTTTCCAGCCCATTGGGACATCTGGGCAATCAAGAAAACTGCTTCCTGCCTGCCTTTCTAAAGTTCCCATCCTCCTGCAGGGAGAAAGGGAGGCCACAAAGGCCGGGCAAGGCAGTACACGAGTCCCGAGGAGATCGACGCCCAGCTCCAGGCTGAAAAGCAGAAGGCCAGGGTGAGTACGTGCCTGTCCAGGCCACGCCAGTGGCCCAGGCCCAGGTTCCTGCCTCTTTGGCACCCAGAGACCACTCATTTTCTGGAAGAGGCCACCATCTGGGGTTTGTTTGAGGGGGTGGTATTATTGGGGAGGCAGAGTGGCAGGCAGCAGGTGGGCTTCCCAGAACAACCAGTGCATCTGGAGAAGTGGCAGGGGCACAGCTTATGATTAGATCCCTTAGAACTTTACCCCCCACTCAGCAGCAGTTGTCTTAGTGGGTCTCTGTTCTTCTTGGTCTTGGGTTCCTGCCTTTTGGGGGCTCTTAGCACCTTTTGCTTGTCTCGTGGACTGCTTGCCAAACCCAGCATGTGATGCTCTACCTGCCCACACCCTCAGCAGGCAAAGCACCACTCATTCCTTAGACCTTGCTCAACATCACCTCCTTCATGACTCTCACTGCTGTGATCCGCCCTTCCCTGTCTCATCCGGGAAGCTCTGCTCTGTTCCCACACTGCTTTTTCCCAGTCTGCTGTTAAGAAACCATGTTCCCATCATGGTTGCTGGCCATTAAGTCCTCACCTAAATAAGGGCCAAAAGAAGCACATCAGACTGGATGTGTGGCACAGGTTCCTGGGAACCCTAACAGGAGAGGCCACATCTAAGGTGTTGGGGGCTGGTGGAGGGGCTGCCAGCTAAGAGGACCTACAGGAATTTGGGCAAGTGCCACAGGGGTGGGACATCAAATGTTTATATGAGGTGTTTTTGCTGAGGAGACAGGTTTGGAGGGAGGTGGCATTCTGGTGTTGGCTTGGGGAGCTGGTGCAGCAGGGCATCTTTGTGAGCATGTTGGCGTGGCTGACCCTGGTAGTGGAAAGTGGGGTGGTGGACTTGCCCGGTAAAGCCACAACTTGGCAACTGCTGTGGCAACTCAAAATAGGAAGGGAACTGAACAGGACTGTGGTTTCCAACCCCACAGCTGAGTCCTGACCCTGGAGCTGAGCTTTTCATCCAGGCTGCCCAAGGTCCCTGGACTGAGAAGGGGTACAGGACTTTCCATGACTGTATGAGGAGCTGGCTGGACTGTGGGAATGGCTGCTAGGCTGTGGGGCCATGTAGGCAGGCTGTCTCTGTCCCAGGTCCATAATTAGAGACCAGGTTTGCAGAGTGGGACCCTTCTCATAGTCCCAGCCTTCCAGGGGCTTAAATTCTCAAGGCCCACAGTCTGGGGTCAGTGGGGGCGGGGGTCACAGAGTCGGGGGCTTGTTTTGCATTTTTGATTCTGCAGGTTGTCCATTTATGAAACAGGAAGAAGAGGAACAAGAAGAAGGTGGAGATGGGGCTGCAGGGGACCCGAAAAAGGAGAAGAAATCCCTAGACTCGGATGAGAGTGAGGATGAAGATGATGATTACCAGGTACTGATTCTCGTGGGGACCTGGGACTTAGACTCATTCAGACTTTATCAAGGATTGGTGACCACCAGTTTCAATGACAGATACAAACAGACTGCTTGCTCTTAAGGGTAGGGAGATACAGACAATAAGGAAGTAATAACTGTGATTTCAAATAGTGGGAAGTATATGAGTAAAACCAGACAGTGTTTGATAGTGTTTGGAGCAGTGTGTAGTGAGGAGGTGACACTTAAACTGAGATGTGATATGAGAAAACCGTGGTGCAGAGCCATGGAGGCAGCCAGATTAGCATGTGCAAAGTCCCTGGGGTGGGGACTACCTGGATGGCATTTTCAAGGAACAGAAAGCACCAAGGGCTGTGACATAACGGGTAAGGTATATATAGTGAGTTAAGGTGAGCAGATAGATTGGCAAAGGCAGCTCCTATCTGACTGTTGAAGGGGCTTGGGTTTTACTGTAGTGAGTAGTGGATAGCTGGTACAAGCATTGAAGGGGGAGAGAGAGAGATGACCATACTTGGTTTTATTTTATTAAAAATTTTTTTGAAGACTAGGTCTCGCTATTTTTGCCCGTGGACCCGCAGGCTCATGTTGCCCGGGGTACCACAGACTCAAGCAATCCCCAGCCTCAGCTTCCCAGGTAGCTGGGATTACAAGCGCGCACCACCACACCCAGTTGTTTTTTTTGAACTGTGTCTCGCTATGTTGCCCCGGGCGGGACTCAAACCGCAATCCCCAGTCCTAGCCGTGCTGCCTAGCCACGCTCCATAGGCTGACGCTTACAGGCACTCACCACCATGCCCGGCTCCATACTTGGTTTTAAAAGATTGTTTTGGCTCCTCTGCAAAGAATGAATTGTAGAATGTTGAGGTTGGAAGTAGGAAGATGGCAACAGGTATCCGGTGAGAAGTTGTGGACTGCCAGCTGATGTTGATGGCTGTGAAGAGCTTTAGAGATAGGCTCAGTGGGGTTTGCTGAGGGCTGGGTAAGGGACTGAGAGAGGGGGGTGAGACCATGCTTAGGGATCAATTGTGGGCAAGGTAAATCTCAAGCTCTCTTTTAGACAAGAAAGCCTGGTGGAGGTGTATATACTTAGCGGATTGGATGGAGTTCTCTGGAACCCTGTACAGTGGTCAGATTGGTTAGCGTTTGGAATCCCCAAATGGCTTCAATCAGTCTCCCTGGTTGAATAGACAAGGCCTTGAGTTTTGACCAGACCTGTTGTGTGGAGAACTTGGCTTTCATTTCTTTCTGTCCTTTGATGGGGGCTATGGGAGTGGCAGCACATACAGGCCAGGTTTTGGGCCAGTTCCCTAACCCTAGGTTATGACCTGAAAGCTGGGAGCACATGCCTTGGCCCACCCTACCTGGGGTGAGAGGTTCCATGAAAACTGCTTTCTATGGCTGAGCTTGAAGTGGAGTTGTAGAGCTCTGTGCTGAGAGCTTAGGTGCTTGACTTAGGGTCCTGTCTTGTTCATGCTCTGCTTCCTAGCTGGCTGTTAGGCCAGTTACTGTATCCTCTTCCTCTGTTCTGTTCTCTGAACGGGTCCGATGCATGGTTGCTGAAACTCAGCACAGGCTGTCCTGTGATTACACACTCACTCTCCTTGACGGTCCCTGCCACCCCCAAGCTGGTAAAGACACTCCTGAGTGTTTTCCCGCTGTGAGGCTTAGGCTGGGGATGGAGCAGAAGTTTGCCCTCATCCAGATGGACTGTTGAGGGGTGGCGGAAGTGGCCTTCAGGGGTTCTGCAGACCCACACTTCTCCAACAGCCTGCCACTTGTCCTGTCTTAGCAAAAGCGCAAAGGTGTGGAAGGGCTCATCGACATCGAGAACCCCAACCGGGTGGCACAGACAACCAAAAAGGTCACACAACTGGACCTGGACGGGCCCAAGGAACTTTCCAGGAGAGAACGGTAACCTCAGCATCTGGGCCTCAGCATGGGCACACATGCTTTCTGGGTTGGGGGCGGTGGGTTGGAGGGCACTCCAGAAGGCAGCACAGCACCGGGAGGTCCCGCTCGGTCTTACTGACTGCCCTACGGCCCCGAGTTCCCAGAGGGGAGCTGCAGTCAGTTCTCTGAGCAATTGTGCGAGCCTGCAGTGGAGTGTTCAGCACCCGGAACACGATCAGTCTTCAGCAAGCAGTGCCCTGACTTTTGATGACTGCGGGTGACCTCAAGGATCATATAAGAAGTTGAAGGCCACTAGGGAAAGCTGCCTGGTTTCTCTCCTGACTGGGCTGCTGGGATTTAAATCCACCTTTCTGTGCCGACCCCATGACTGTTGATGGGTCTGTGAAAACCACAAAGAGAAGACCCACAAGCTTGGGGTGTGATTGGAGGCTGCTCAGGACCTCCCTGTCCAGTGGCTTCATCCTCAGGACTGAGCCCCCAGAAACCCAGCATCCTGGCCTGCTGCTAGCCTCCCCAGCATGGAAGCACCCGGTGCTCCCAGGCCTCTGCCTCACTGTTCTCACCAACAGCAAGAGGGGGTCTGCTTGCTTCACCTGCCCTTTGGGATTGCAGAGATGAGAGCCTTGAAGGCCAGTGGCCTACCTGGCACTTAGCCTTCTCTGAGGGGCCCTGCCGAGCCACCTGGGACCTTGCTCATCATTCCAGATGTCTCTGTGGTGCTGTGGAGACCATGCTTTAGGGCTTGGCTAAGAGGCTCTGCACTCGGGACCTCCCTCTGAGGGTTAGCGTCGTTAAGCTAGTGAGTGGTATCTTTCTCTGCAGCAAATGTCTTATCCAGAGACGTCTGCTCACCCCACTTCTGGCAGATGGGTTTGTCTCCCTGCCCCTAGCCAGGTCCCATGCCGGGTTTCTCATTGGTCTCCAGCCATGTGTGTGGTGAAGAGCAAGTTCTTCCCTCAAACCCCTGGCAGCAGAGTTTTCCTGCCCCATCCTGTAGAAATTTGTAGTTCAGGAACCCGATACAAGTGAGGCTTCTTAATTCTTCTTAATTCTCAGTAGTAAAAGGAGATCCGTTGCTTCTCTGCCTTGGGGATGGGATTGCACCTGCTCAGTTCAAAGTCTCAGGCAAGGGAAGATTTTCAAAGGCAGATTAGTGCCTTTCACCACTCTGCCTGGTGGGTTGGGGGCTGACACCCTGTCCCCCTAATGGTAGTATTCCTCATCCTCTTACGGGCAACCGCTTAACACATCTGAGCCGCTCTGGAAATGAGTGGTGTCACATCACCGAGTTTGGAGGCCATGGCCATTTGGTCTAGTCTACTACTTTCTCCCTGTATAGAATGTGGTTTCCACCGTGTCCTTCCCCTTAACCGCCTTCTCTGGACATACAGGTCACTTGGAGTTTTGTTTACTGTGGATACCAGACTCTAGTCAGCTCCTCTCCGCACACCCCCGCCCCCTACACCATCCCTGTACAGCTGGATGGTGTCTGCTCCATGCTGAGACTTCGGGGGTGAGCTTGAGCTCACCCCTAGTCTATGTGGGTTACTTGAAACCCACCCTCAAGCCCCTTCAGCCCAGGTCCGGGCCTGTCTCTGCATGCTTGTTCAGTGTCATCCAAGAGGGGGCCTTTCTTCTGGCACCTGTGTCCAGCACCATGTCCAGCTCAGCTGAAAATAGGGAGGATGTCTTCTGTGACACCATTTCATCCAAACAGAGAAGAAATCGAGAAGCAGAAAGCAAAAGAGCGTTACATGAAAATGCATTTAGCTGGGAAGACAGAGCAAGCTAAGGCTGACCTTGCCCGACTCGCGATCATCCGGAAACAGCGGGAGGAAGCAGCCAGGAAGAAAGAAGAAGAAAGGAAAGGTAAGCCGGAAGCCAGTGGTGTGAATACCTGATGGGGTGTGGGCAGGCTGGCAACCCCCACATTTCATTGTCCTTGTCAGATGGGAAGGAGTCAGATTGTTTGGTAGATGCCACCTTCTCCCACCCTTCTCCCCCATCGCCCAGCAGAGTCTCAGCAAACACCGTCTTTGGCATGAAGGAGCAGACCTTTGAGCCTTCATGCTTTCACTGAGATCCCAGTGCCTCTTGTAGCAGGAGAGCTGTTTGGGGCCACTGCTGTTTATCCAGGGGGCTTGGGTGGGTGCGGCAGGGGTGAGCTGGACTTACAGAGCAGACCCCACTGCTCTCCCAGACCCTCCCAGTGGGACAAAGGTCGGGGCTTCCTCTCAGCCAGGCTGGCTGTGGGAAGTTGGTCTGGTGCACAGGAGCACTCAATCCCTGGCCTGTCTTCTGACCTCATGAACTCTTCTTCACCCATAGAGGGTTGGAAAAAGATCTTAGAGGTTCTGCTGTTCTACAGCCTCACCAAATCACAGAACGGGGACACCTCCCCCCACCTCTTGGCTTGTTGCTACACTGGAGATAGTTGGTTACTGTGAGTCTCTACTAGTACCTCTTGCTTCCCAAGCAGGAAAGGACTTCACGTGTAACTGAATGTTGGTGACTTTAGGCTTCAGAACCCAAAAGGAGGGGTTGGAAGTAAAGGGTCTCCATGTTAGGGAGGGAGAATGCTTCCGTTTACCCCGTGTTTACCCCGTGTTTGTGTGTTAGTGGGCCGTGATGAAGAGGGCAACCTCCCAGGTATGTGGGACTGGACACAGCAGATCATGTGTGTTAGGTCTGGCCCTTCTCGGGTCTCTTCCTCACCTGCTCACAGGGCCAGTTGCAGTTTCCGAGGCCTCTCAGACCTTTAGTTCCAGGACTCTGGGTGTGTGAGTTTTGTATGTAAGGTGTGGTTTTGTTTTTAACTCTTCCCTTCCTTTCATACCCTCAGCAAAAGATGATGCAACTTTGTCAGGAAAACGAATGCAGTCGCTCTCCCTGAATAAGTAGCCGGGCCTGTGGGAGGAGAGACCAGGGAACCGGGCTGTGCTGCCAGCACCTCTGCCTGTCTCGCCTACCCTGTGCCCTGGCGCCGCTGCAGCAACCCCCCACGGCAAGGAGCCCCTCACAGCCTGGGGTCTCCTCTTCATCTTGGCACAGAAATCGTTTGGAGGGATGATGGGGGGTTGGGGGGAGGGGCAGCTGCTATCTTTGAGACAGAAAGATGCAGGACAGCGTTTCATAGGTAACCATTCGAATGTCTTCGCTGTTTTTAGAATTCAGAACCCTTGGGGGGGGAGGGGTGCCTGGGAGGTGGGGAAAGAACTTCCATTTGTCCAGTAGATTGCATGGGGCGCTTGTGCTGGGGCAGCTGCTGACGAGTTTGCAGGAAGCAGCCCCGGTCTGTGTTACCTGGGTGCTCACTCTGAGGGGCTCTCTGGGAGCCTGTGCCCCTGTGTCCCTGAGGGTCGGGGTCGTCCCTGGGCCAGTCCCCTCCAACTGAGGCTTCCCCTCTCTGCCCTTCCCCGCCCCAGTTCCACCCATCTGGCCAGGGCCCGGGCCCCTTTTTAACCCTACTCATGGATCATTTCAAGAAACTGTTTACTGTGCAGCACCCAGGCGAAACATGCTCCACAAATTCAACTTGTATATTTGGCAGATTAAACTTGACATTATCGTAACCCTATTCTCTGGTCATCTTTGGGCCTCCATGCCTGGGCCAGTGTTACACCCTAGCCTGGCGACAAGCCAGCACCAAGTGGGGTACAAGGATGAACCCCAGACCTCCAGGTTGGGCAGAAACCCGATACAGGAGCACCCACTTCCCCCTTAGGCAGGTAGGACCTTAGAAGTCCAGTGCGCTATCTGTTGTGGCACAGAGCCAAGTAGGACCTTAGGCTGGAGCAGCCAGGTGCCGGTCCACAGTGTGCCTTCCAGTCCTGCCTTCCATGCGCCCCCTGGTGGAGGCAGTCTCGGACATGAGTGCTGAGGGAGCACCCCATTCCCAGCCTGACTGCCAGGGTGACCCTCCCTGGATGGTGGGTGGGGTGGCGGAATGGCAACCGGCAGAGGAGGGTAATCACAGAGCCTGGCCAGTCCCTGCACACACCTGCCACCCTCCCGTGAGGGCATTCTTCCCACGGAGCATTGAATCCTTGGTGCAGATTCTAAAGGAGCTGGAGCCAGACTGGGGTTTGGCCCGCCATGACCGATGGAATTCCACCCCAACTTAGGGGATCTTGACTGCACCCCTACGGGTTCACTCACACTGGGTTCAGTTGCCCAGGAGGAATAGGAGTTATCTCTGAGGTTTCACCAAGCCACCTCCCCCTCCCCTGAAGGCCACGCAGCAGCTGCTGAGTTTCAATGAGGGGCTCTGATAAGCTGGAGGAGGCTCTTCGGCAGGATTCACTGGCTTCAGGAACCATCGGTCAGCAGAACTGGGGCCATGTGAGGTGATGAAGTGGCAGGAGTTCCTCATGGTTGGCTCAAGCTCAGTGTTTGACCCACACCAGCAAGGCTCCTGTGCACAGGAAGTGGGGTACAGGTGCCTGCAGGTCTTACCTGTCAGCTTGGGGGAGGTGCTGACAGGGGTCTTTCTGGGCGTGAAGAATCCCTGGAGGGCCTTTTGAGCAGCTGTCCTGCCATGTGGAAGTCAGATCCGAGTTTGAGTCCTGACTCTGCTGCTACCTGCCTGTGAGGCTTTGGGGAAGTCACACCTTCCTCTCGTGTTTGGTTTCCTCTTGGGGTTAAAAAGCCCTTGAATGTGTTAGGGCTTCTCCCATTGTCATCAACCCAATGCCCTGACCCCTGTCCCTTGTCCCCTCCATCCTCTTGGTCTCTGAAGCCTCATTCCACACCATAGCACAGCCTCCTGGCCTCTAGCCCAACCCTGCCTCACCCCAGCTTCAGTGGCCTGCTCCCTGTGACGCCAGGGCCTTCAGGGGTTTGTCCCACGACACCTTCCCAGCCTCACTTCCCATCCCATTCTTGGCCTACACCCCCTGACAATCCTTCAGATAGGATAAGGAGCCAGACTTTTGTTCACAGCCTTTGTGCATGCCATCACTGGCCTGGAACCCTCCTTCAGAGCCAGCCCCTCTTCCAGGGATAGTGGGTTATCCTCACTTGCCTCCCATCAGCCTGAACTTCCTGTCTCCTCAACCCTCTCAGTGTCTGGCAGGGCCTGATGGGACGCCCAGACACGGTGGCCATTGGCAATGTGTAGGATATGTTCCAGGGTCCCCTCCTGTCCTGATGGGACTGCCTGCCTGCCTCAGCCACACTCCAGGAGCCCCACCCTGGTGCTGTCATGTGACGCCTTTGCCTACTGCACTCTCCACTTTAATCCAAGATTCCTGTCAGTGATGAGTGACTCAGGCCTACCCTGTCTTCTAGGAGCAGAACCTCACTGCAGAGAGCGAGCAGTGTCTGAGGTGACCTCAGCCTTACCTTTAGTAGAGAAGGGACGCTGTGTGGCCTGTCATGGGGTCTTAGCATTTCTGCCTAGACAGGGGAAGCTATCCCAGGGGACAGGCCCTATGAGGGACAAGACATCTTCAGATGCTTTCATCCTGCAAATGTAAGGATCTGTGCATCTGGGAGAGCTATTGGTGCCGCTCGTTACCTCGTTAGACAAACGAGAAAATCCCCAGTTACATTAATGTCCATTCAAGCCCGGAGCGGGTTCCTGGAATGTCCTGGAACCTGACCGCTGGATGAATGAGAGCAGATACCTGCGCCTGGCAGCCTCAGGCTCCACTGCAGAGGGGTTGCTCCACTGCAGAGGGGTGGGGGGGCCCCCTGGGTTTCAGGACCACTTTCCCTGACAGGCAGACGTCAGCTCTCCGCCCATGCGCACATGCTCCCAAACACAGGAACACGGCTATGGTGGTTTTATTGCCACCACGTTTTGAAGCAGTTCATGACCAGCAGAGTGCTTTGGGGACAGTCTTGACAACAAACGAAAGCATTTCTTAAAAGGGAAAAAGGCCCCGTATCCTTCAATAGGTAAGGAAAGCTTCTGGAGAAGCAGCCCCTCTCGGGACCCTAGAGACATTTGGCAAAGCAGACCTTGGCTTCCCTGGCCCCTCCCCCGGCAGCTGGTGCGAGGGCCGCACTCTCCTCGCAGGTCACTTGATCTTCAGGTCCTTCAAGGCCGATTCCAAGCTCTGGAAGGAGACAGCAGACCAGATGGGTTGGTTCTCAGCTGTCCTGCACGCCCCAGGACCCCGAGGGGATAGGGCCTTCAGCCCAGCCCCCGCCCAGGAGAGGACAGAACCTGATTTTTTTTTAAAGAACCTGGTCTTCGGAGTGGGGCAGGCCTGGGTTTGGGTCCCAACCCCAAAGGCAGGAGCCTAGAGGGTACCTCACCCCCATGATGTCCTGTTGCAGGAATGAAGGACGGGGCACCCAGGCGCTGCCAGAACAGGGGGGAGCCAGGCCCCTGGGGCTTAGTGGGGAGCCTTACCTTCACATCCCAGATGCTCATGCCGCCATCCATACCCGTGGTGCAGAACTGGGAGCATTTGGCCTTGCCCCCGCTGAGCACCGAGATCTGGCTGCAAAGAGAAAACGGGCTCTTCAGGGCAGGGCTGGGGAAGGCCTGGGGTCAGGTGGCTACTGGTTGGTGTGGCCAGTGAGTGCTGCTCTGAAGTCTGGCCACACTGACTCCCCAGGGGGTTGGCCCCTGTGGCTGGCAGGATTTGGGGGTTTGGGAGGGTCTCTGCCCTCCTACCAGCTCCTCAGCAGGACCATCCGTCCCAACCCACCTCGCCAGGTTCTGGCACTAGACCTACTTCGGCCACAGCCCTGTCCAGGGCGCCGCAGGCCCACCCTCAGCACAGGCCCATAGAGCCAAGCCCTAGAAACGCTGAGCAACATGGGAAGCTCTGTTTTGTTTTGTTTTGTGGCCACCAAGAGATGTCCCTGCTTCCTAATCCAGACCAGCAGCGAACCCGAGTGCTGCTGGGGGGAGAGGGGACACTGCCAGGCCTCACCTGACGCTGTTCTTGTGCAGCGAGTCTAGGCCAGAGCCCACCGCCACGCTGCCCTCCGAGGTCGCCTTCTTGTCCAGGTTCTGGAAGCGCTCACGGGCCGTCAGGCCGCGCTGCGAGCTCTGCTTGGGCACGTCCAGCCGCCCGCCGAAGCTCAGAGCTCCTGCCGCTCCGTCGTAGGTGAAGAGCACTGGGAAGCAGTCATGACCCTGCAAAGACGGGGTGCCGTTGGTTCCACGCAGGGGCGCTGAGAACGGAGGGTGGAAACCAGGGGCTCAGGTGCCTCAGGCCAGATGCGGCCCCGGGGCAGTTAGCAGGGTCACGGGTGGGTGCAGAAGGCAATGGATCCCGGGTCTATCAGTAGGGACTGGATGTTGGGGTGAGTGTGTAGGGGCTGCTGTGGGAGGCCAGAGCCTTCTGCCCAGCCCAGCACAGCCTATACCTCTCTCTGGGAGACCTCAACTGGATGCCTCTAGGCAAAGCAGGCCTAACTCACTCCTGGAGCCCCCATTATATGTGCAAAAGGGAGCAAAGAGATGGACAGCCAGGTGGGCGGAGAGAAGGTAGTGTCCTTTCGGGACACAGCAGAACAGCATGTTCCACAAAGCTGCCTGAGCTGGGTGTGGTGCTGTCATTGTCACTGGCCAGTAGAATGTAAGCAGAGGCCGGGCACGGTGGCTCGTGCCTGTAAGCTTCAGCCTATGAAGTGGCCGGGGCTAGGGATCGTGGTTCGAGTCCCACCTGGGGCCTGTAGCGAGACCTAGTTCCAAAAAAATAGCTGGGTGTTGTGGTGCACGCCTGTAATCCCAGCTACCTGGGAAGTTCAGGCTGGGGATTGCTTGAGTCTGTGGTACCCTGGGCAACGAGAGCCTGCGGTTCCACGGGCAAAAATAGCGAGACCTAGTCTCAAAAAAAAAACAACACAAAGCAGCCAGAGCTGGGTGTGGTGCTGTCATTGTCACTGGCCAGTAGAATGTAAGCAGAAACATCAGGCCCCCAGGGCCTGACTCGAGCTTCCCCCTTCTCCCTCAAGGGTGGCGGGGGAGGCATGCTGGAGACAGCCTCTGTGTGCCTTGAGCAGAGCCGCTCTCAGCACCCACTGGACCTAGTGAACTTCATCCCTGTTAGGCCACCGTGGTGGGGGCGGGGCTGTTCCTGCAGCATCACCCATTCCGATCAGCATGTGTCATGGCTGGATGGGTGAAGGGAAGGAAGGTGGAGGCCAGTGGACAGTCACCTGGACATTTCTAGGCTAACTGGGAGACTCACTCTACTGGCTACTGTACCCCGAGAGCCCCCTTACCGCTGCCACCAGACTGTTCTCTGTGATGAAGGTGAGTGCCAGCAGTGGCAATGTCTCAGAGGCCAGAGTCGCGACACTGCGAGAGAGAAAGGGAGACAGAGATGATGGAGAGGGGAGAGGGAGAGCAAGAGAGAGAGAGAGAGAGAGAGAGAGAGAGGTATCAGCCTCAGCCACACCGGCTCCTCCCCCTGCTGTGTCCTGGCTGCCCTCCAGCACTCACGCCATCTTCTTGTCGGCATCGGCCAGGCACACGGTGCTGTCGTGGCTGACCCAAGCCACGCGGCTGCCGCTGGCGGAGAAGCAGACGCCGTGCACCCAGCCACAGCTGCTGCTGGACTCAAACATCAGCTCCCCGAAGGGCATCTTGGAGCCCCAAGGGGTGGGTGCTGGCCGCTCTTCCACCTCCTTGATGTAGGCCGAGAAGATCCTGCCGGGAGAGGCAAAGACAGCAAAAGGTAACGGAGGCCCAGGAGGGTCGGCAGAGGGACCTCCCGCACCAGCGGGGGTGGCAGCTTCGCCAGTGTACAGAGCGGCCAGCTAGGCTCTCGCGCGGCCAGGGGCAGCTCCCCGTGGCCTGTCTCCCAGGGCCTTTATGCAAGGGAGTGGGGCCAGGAAGTCTGAACTTCTCGGGCTCTTTCCTGAAGGCTGACCACCACGCCCCTGCCCTACCACCTCCCAGCTGGGAACAGAGATTCAGGTGGTCGGCCAGGGGTCCTGGGTCTCAGGACCTCAGAAGTGAAAAACAGCAACTAGCTGTTCCAAGCCGTTCCAAGCCTTCAAGGAATGAGGCAAGTTTTGTCCCAGCTGATCAGTCACTTACACCTTAGTATAAAAAAGTGCGCCCACTCACTTTCCTTTAGACAGAAGCCAGGAAGCTGAAGGGGGCTGGGGGGTGGGGGGAGTGGTTCTAAGAGGCAGGAGAGGAGGGCCTAGGGAAGAGACCCTCCTGCTAACCTCATAGATGCTTAACTAATACCCCACACCAGCCCACAGGTGGCAGAGTAAGTCTGATCTGCCTGGAAGGTGGGGTGCCAGGGCAGGGCTCCCTCCAGTCCCTGGGCAGATGTTGCTGTCAGGTGCCCAGCCTCTCACCTGCACTTGAAGTCACAGGAGCCGGCAGCCAGGAGCACGTTGTTGGGGTGCCAATCCAGGCTCAGCACGGTGGAGCGAATGGGCTTCTTGATGTGCTTGCACACCCACCTGCACACAGCAGTCAGCCAGGCGAGGCCAGGGGGACAGGTAGGCGGGGACCCGCGGCCTCCGCACCCAGGGTCTCTGTGTCCCGGGGACTCCCGCTGGCCCTGCCAGTGAAGTGTGGGGCCCATCTTGGAGGGAGCGCTGCCCCTGTCTCCTTTGCACTCCATGCGGCCCTGGGGCAGGCGCATTGAGGGCTGGCGTCTCACAGCTGCCAAGTGGCCACGGCTGGACTGGGACTCTCCGAGCACCTCCTGGCCTCTGTACTCCTGGCCCCAGGGGGGCTGGGGTGGAAGATGAGGCCCTGACTGGAGCCGGTGAGCGCACCCTGGGATCTGACAAGCTGGACGCCTTGGGCACATGTTTGCTTTGGGTTCTACTGGGCTCACCTGTAAGGTGGGACTCAGCTCAGTACAGAGGGCAGTGGGGCGTCCACTCCGATTGGCCTGTAACCCAGTGTGATGCCACAGGGGTGGCCCTGCTGTGGCCTCTGCCCGTCACTGCTGAGGAGGGGCTGTGCCGAGTGCCTTGTCTGGCCTTCCCTGGGTGCTGTGGGCAGGGCCCCGACCCCCTGCCCTGTGCTCTCTGGGACGCTCCAGACCTACTGTCCTGCCACCCTGGGTCCTCCCCAGCCACACTGGCCCGGCGGGCACCCACCAGTCATTTTCCTGCTCGAAGTAGCAGATGGAGATGACGCGGGAGCCACTGCCCACCGCGAACTTGTTTTCCTGGGGGGCCCAGCGCACGCAGCGGGCGGCCCGGTTGATGCGCAGGATGACGAGCGTGGGCTTCCACGTGGGGCCCTTCAGCGTCCAGACGTAGGCGTTGCGGTCGGTGCCACAGGTCACGATGCGGTTACTCTCGGGGGCCCAGTCGATGCCTGAGGGAGGGGGACGCTCGGCTGAAGCCCCCCAGGTGGAGGTGGCTCCACAGCGCCCATGTCGGAGGGGCTCAGAGCATGATCCGGACGACAGCCACGCCGTGCAGGAAGCACGCTTTGTGCCGAGATCAGACGTTTGTTTGGGGGTGGCCGAGGGGGTGTTACTGGAGCTGACTGGGGAGACTATTCTCCCAACAGTCACCAAACGCGCGGGAAGGCAGAGCCAAGGGACGGAAAATAAACGGCCCTGGCGATGCAGAGCTGCTGGCAAGCCTTTCCGGAAGGCCACAAACCTGAGTTCATTTGGTGACAAAACCCACTTTGAATTCGGTTTGTGTGACTTGCAACTCATACTGTCACACCTAGCAGTGGGTGGATGGCCCTGGCCCGCCCTGCCGCCACCCTGCTCTCTGCTGGGGCGATCCCGAGGCCGGACCCACCTGTCACCTGCCCGTTGTGCTCCTTGAGCTCGTGCACCTTGGTCCACTTGGCCCCACTCTTCTCGTAAATGTGCACCTCGTGGTTGTTGGGGCAGATGGCAATTTCTGCAGAGACGGGTGGGGGCAGGAGATGGGTGGGGACGTGCAGGCTGCGTCCTCAGCGGGCCCATGAAGACCCTCGGGCCCTGTGACGCTGCCCCAGGGGCGGCAGCACCGCTAACCTGACCCACAACCTGGCAGCCCTAGTGTGTGGCCTTTGGGTGCTCCCCCGCCCCCCCGCCCACCTGCTGGCCCCTGCTCTGCTGCTGCAACCAGGTTCTCCTTGGTGCTCATCCCCCTGCCTCCCCGGGTCTGAGCGCACCTCCTCCCTCTGCAAGGCCCTCCCGGCCACCTTTATGCCTGCAGTGCTCTCCTTAGCCCACGTGTTTCTTCTCCGCTCCTCCCACCACCTGCCATGGCGGTGACAACGCCACTTCTCACCCTGAGCTGTGACCCCTGAAGGCAGCTGGTGATTACACCCACCTGGGGCCTGGCACCTACAGCAGATGCCGGCACAGGGTGGGCCCTGCTCTCAAGTCTACTCTGCAACGCCCTGGTTCTCTCAGCTGCCCCGCCTGCTCCCTGAGCAGCTCGTCTGTTCCTCCCTGAAGACCAGGGACCAGGGGTGAAGGAGGGGGCAGCCAGGCCTCTGAGCCCATGGTCCAGGCACCTGCTGCTTTATCACCCACAGTGCTCTGGGCTCCTGCCCGCCCGCCCCCTCAGGCTAGGAGCGGCCAGCACTCACGGGTGCGGTCCTTGTTCCAGGCGTGGCAGCTGATGGGCTCCACCAGGAAGCTGTGATAGGCCATGGTCACTCAGTTCCTGTGGCCAAGAAGGGAGAGTCAGCTCAGCCACTGCCCCAGCCAATCTGAAGGGAGGACAGCAGGGGCCACTCCAGCCTCCTGACTTTGGCCTGGCTCCTTACTTCCCACCTGGGACCTCAGGACATCTCCGATGTCCAGGATGTCTCTGAGGCTCCAGGAAACAAAGCTGCAGGATGGGAAGGAGCGGGGGTGGCTGCTGCAGGTGCAGGTGAAGTGGGGTGTGCTGGCACCCTGAGCTGACACACATACATCTGTGCCTCAGTTTCCCCCCCAAGGATGGGGGGAGGTTGAAAGGAAACACTTTCAGACCAAGAGCGGTTCCCAGCACACAGTGGGTCCACCCTTTATGTCCCAAGTTCGGGGTGGTGAGGGAAGGAGGGCCAGGGGTGCGACTGCAGGGCCTGTTGGCCAGAGCCCAGGTGGACAGACAGACACACCTCATTCTTGCCCAGAAAGCCCAGCTGCTGCTCCTAGGCCGGGCACGGTGGCTCGTGCCTGTAAGCTTCAGCCTATGAAGCGGCCGGGGCCAGGGATCGCAGTTTGAGTCCCACCTGGGGCCCGTAGCGAGACCTAGTTCCAAAAAATATAGCTGGGCGTGGTGGCATGCGCCTGTCATCCCAGCTACCTGGGAAGCTGAGGCTGGGGATGGCTTGAGTCTGTGGTATCCTGGGCAATGAGAGCCTGCGGTTCCACGGGCAAAAATAGCGAGACTGGTCTCAAAAAAAAAAACCCAACTGCTGTTCCTGGGGCCAGGTCTGGGTGGCAGTGTCTTAGGGGCCCCAGCGTGGCCTGGCCATGGGGGTGAAAGAGGTGTGGAGGGCAGCTGGCGCTGGAGGAGGAGGGCGGTGGCACAGCCCCAGAACTGGGCTCTCTGCACTGATGGGGCAACCTGGCAGAGAGCAGCCACTCTACCTCTCCCTGGAGAGGACAGCCCTCAGCCCCGCTCTCTCGGGTCCCCAGCCACACAGGGGTCCTGCAACCTCCCTTCACCCTCACTTCTCATACCCAACTCTGCTCATTGCTGCCCAGGGACCTCCCGGCAGTTCCCATTGTACCCCTTCCTCTCCAGCCAGCCAGGGCCCGGCCTGTCCTCAGTGCTGAGTGTACCTGGAGGATGCCAGATGCCCCCCTCCTCCTTCCCCCTGCTTCCACACTGGCTATTCCCCCGCAGGAAGGTGGCTTCTGGCCAGTTCTGGCCACAGCTCACATCTGCTTGCTGACTTCCATATGCCATCAGATGCCCCCCTTGGTGCTAAGTCCTCTTGTCCTTTTTTTCCTTTGAGACTAGGTCTCACTATTTTTGCCCATGGAACCGCAGGCTCTCGTTGCCCGGGGTACCACAGACTCAAGCCATCCCCAGCCTCAGCTTCCCAGGTAGCTGGGATTACAGGCGTGCGCCACCACGCCCAGCTATTTTTTGGAACTAGGTCTCGCGATGTTGCCCCGAACGGGACTCAAACTGCGATCCCCAGACCCCACCACGACTCCATAGGCAGTTGCTTACAGGCACGCGCCATCATGCCCAGTTAGTCCTCTTGTCCTTAAAGAACCAATGCGAAGATGATGACTCCACCCC
The DNA here is from genome assembly GCA_004024945.1 of Uropsilus gracilis. NCBI lineage: Eukaryota > Metazoa > Chordata > Mammalia > Eulipotyphla > Talpidae > Uropsilus > Uropsilus gracilis. The sequence continues at coordinate 2,969 of PVHY01020003.1, read as the reverse complement.
CATCAGTCTCCCAGAGCCCTGGATGCCAGCTGTGTGGCCCAAGGCACATCACTTGCCCTCTCTGAACTTCAGTTTCCACATCTGCAAAATGAAAACAGGAATCCTGCCCCTCCGCCCCCAGGGGTGTGGAGAAGGCAAAATAAAGTGATGCGCCATGTTGTTGATATGGCAGGTCACGGTGGACAGGATGGCACCCACCATGATGCCCCTTTAGGCGTCACCCCCAGCTAGTGCAGGTGCTCACCCTGGGCCCACATGTGCTCCTGCCTCGACCTTCGAACTGCCCTTTCCCTGGAGAGTCCGGCTCCCCCCACCAGCGCCTGCTGACCGTCTGTGCAGATGAGGCTCTCACTCACCTGGTGTGAACCAGTGGCCTCCTCCCCCCACTCCTGGACACCCACCCCCATCCATTTCTCCACAGAGGGTCACAGCTAAGCCTATCTTCCCTCTTCCCTGGCTCGCTCGGATTTTGCCTGTGGCCCTTGGCCCTTGGCCCCTGCTGGAATGCAGCAAGCTTGACGCGCAGCCATTTGTGACTATCATGTCCACATTCCCATCCCGGTGCCTGAATACTCAGCATATAATAGATGCTCAATAAATATTTGATGAACTCAATTCCTTACCACATTAGTGCAGCAGAGTAAGTTCTCTATTTAAAAATTAAAAACAAACACCCAGCCAGCGTTTCCAGGACACTCCTTACTTGTGGGTTCTGAGTGCACTGTATTCTTGCTTTTAATGCTCAGCTGCCGCCACCCCCACACGGACAGGGAAGCTGAGGGTCAGCGCGGGGAAGTCGGAGTCACACGGCGGGGCTCCGCTGCCTTCCTCCCAGACTGATCCTCAGCACAGGCCTGGCCCTGCCCTGGGAAGTCACGCCTGCCCTGCCACTGCCTGTTCAGGTGGAGTGACTGCCCGCAGAGACCCCTGGAGTGCCCTCCTCCCTCAGCTGGGAACCACAGGGAGGAACAGCACTGAGTTCAGGCCACACACAAGGGAGGGGCAGCAGGCCCTGTGAGCGCCATCATAGAGCTGAAGAACCCAGGGCTTAGGGACGACATGCCCAAGGGCGCCGCAAATCCCACCGGGCCTAGCATTTGCCCCAGCTCCCTGCCTATGGGCCTAGCCGGTCCTGCACACCTCCTGCTCATCTCTGGGGCAAACCACCAGCTTTCCTCCATGGCAGGCTGTCTGGAAAGTTTCTAGGCTGGTGCAGGAACACATGCACACCTGTACAGAGTGCACACACCTGCTCCCACACTTTTAAAGCACCAAGAGGGTCCTCAGCCAACAGCAGCTGAGTGAAGGTGGACATACCAGAAGCCCACGCGCAGGCCACACTGATCTGTAGTCATCCCTGCACACACACTACATGCTCATGTTTGCTCAGCCTAGCACCTTGTTCCCACGCTCATGCATTTTCCATCTTGCACACACCCTCAAGCAAACGTTCATGCATGTTGAGCCTTGCACACACCAGCACCATTTCCACACACTCATGCACACACTCATGCATCATCAGCCTCAGATGCTCTCACTGTGGCTGCTTTTCCTGTCTCTCATCTTACAAGGCCTCTTTGTGTACAGCAAAGGCCCCGGAAGTGGCACCTTGGAGCCCACAGCCAGATTCATAGACCTGGTGAGGATTTCCCCTAATACATCTTGCATTGGTGTCCGGTTTGGCTGGACTGAGGGTCATCGCTGTCCATACCACAGATGACAAGATTCAGGAGTGGGAGTATCAGGCCTGTCTGGTGCTCAGCTGTGCTCATCTGCTTTCTCCCATTCCCTAAAGTCACCACAGATGCAGGGGGCAGGGGCAGCCCTCAGGCCAGAAGCTTACTTCCAAATCCCTGTCTGACTCCTGTTGACCCCTGGACTCCAGCTGAGAACAACCCCTCCCCCCACACACACACAGTGGCTCAGGTGGCCCAGAAGGAAGACACCCTGAGGGGGCAGCCCCTGGGTTCCCAGAGCCCAGAAGTGATCAACAGAGCCCAACTTCCTAGCTCCAACTGTTATCACATGGTCTGGCATTTTTGTCCCTTTGGGGTGTTGGTAAGAGGGTCCAGATATGGGGCCCAGGCAGTAAAAGCCTGTCCAACTGTGAAGATGGAGAGGCCAACTAGATCGAGGATGGCAGCAAGCACTGTAGCTGGGAGGACCAGCTAGCAAGCACTGTAGCTGGGAGGACCTGGAGAGCCCTGACCACTGTTTCCTGGGACCCAGAAGTTCTCAAGGGAGCAGGGGAGGAAGTGGCTGGTAAGGATGGTCACAGACATAGTGTGACATGCAGGGGAAGGACGGTCAGACCACACCTATCAGCCAATCACACTTTAGCATGAATTAGACAGCTACTTTCTAGTTAACCAAAACCTTAAAGGGGAGAGGGAGGAGTAGAAAGAGTAGGAGAGAGGAATATGCACTTCTCCTTTTCTATAACTTCTGCAAAGAAGCTAAAACCAGACAGGCCTGAACAATGACTCCCCAACCCCCACACTTTAACAAGGAAGTGGGAGACCAGAGGGTTTGGCTTCTCTAGCCCCAGCAGCCTGGGGCACCAGCCTCCTAACTGAGGAATCTTTGGATTATTCTGTGTGGTCAGACCAGGGAAGCAACCTTCCCAGCCAGGGGAACTCTTGACTTAATCATTCCAGGAAAACCTCTAACCTACTAAGTAGAGGTGGGAAGTGCCCCAACCACCCTGCTTAGGGCTTTGCTTGAGTGTGTTGATAAGGCCCTGACTCCTGCCTGAGGGAGGCTGTGGCCTCTGAGACACACACCCAAGGGTCACCATGGTCCTGTGAGCAAGCACTGTGGGCCCATTTGACTTTAGAGGAAAAGGAGCAAGGAGGCGGTCCTGGGGAGGGCAGGCATTAGAAAGAGGAGTCCAGGCCGGGCACGGTGGCTCGTGCCTGTAAGCTTCAGCCTATGAAGCGGCCGGGGCTAGGGATCGCGGTTCGAGTCCC
>PVHY01020002.1:0-26377 GCA_004024945.1 Uropsilus gracilis | reverse complement strand
AGAGAAAAACATTACAAGCATTTTACCAATAATTATGTGCCTGCTCCTCTCTCGGAGCCTGTCTTGTTGTTCTGTATGTTTGTGTGTGTGCATGCACGCGTGTGCATGGTGTGTGTATGTGTGTGCGTGAGAGAGAGAGGGAGAATGTGACTAGGAGACTATGGGAACCACTGGTGTCACAGCTTAACCTCTGGAGTTGGTTTTTCTCCTGTTTCCAGAGTTAGACAGTGAATGAGAGAAGCTGACTGAATTCTGGGGGAAGCTTCGAGGCTGGAGCTCTCAGCAGCCCTTTCTGGAACCCATTTTCAATCCCACGGTGCACCAGTACTTGGGGGTGGTGGTGGATGTGTTGGGGATGGGTGAGTGAAAGAAAGGCTGGAGTGGTTGGTTACAGTGTGGGGTGTGGTTGACACTTTGCAGTTCTGAGGGGCTGTGGTGTCCTTGTGTATCAAGTGGGCCTCACCTGCGGTCCTTCTTCCTCTAGCGTAGATTTTACTAAATGGTGGGGATGAAAGCCCTCCTTAAACATGAAAGCAAATGGATGCATTTTGAAGAATGCAAATTGAAGAAAGCTGCCCTGCAGTCAATAGTCTCTGAACAGTCCTGGGAGGGGGCTGCTCTGCTGATGCTCATCTTTGGTGGGGCCATATGGGAACAGGTACCCAGGTCAGCACCCCTCCTCCACCTGTTTTGAAAGGAGGAGGGGAGCAGGGCTTGCTGGTCTGACTGACCTGGGCCTGGTGATGGATTGGGCCAGCACAGTCATCACTTCACCTGTCTTGGGTAACCTGACAGAGGGGACAGAGGGCAAGCCCTGGATTTCTTGTCAGTCTGACTGGGTGGAATATGAGGAGATGGTAAAGCAACCTGAATGAGCCTTGGTACTGTGGCATTGGTGAGGGTCCCTCCCCACCAGTTCCCAGAGGGGAAACCCATGCCTAGTTTATAGGGACATGGAGATGGTCAGAGGACTGAGATCTGTCTCCTGATATGTGGCAAAGGCTCAAGAATGGTTGCTACTATTTTAGGCCTTAAAATGCATTTTCAGAAATATGGATATTCTTTTGGGATGGGGTAACCAGTGCCCCACCAGGAAGTGGGCTGTGACCTCTTAGGACAGGAGATTTTTTTTTTTTTTCTGAGACTAAGTCTCGCTATTTTTGCTGTGGAACTGCAAGCTCACGTTGCCTGGGGTACCACAGACTCAAGCAATCTCCAGCCTCAGCTTCCCAGGTAGCTGGGATTACAGGTGCGTGCCACCATGCCCAGCTATATATTTTTGGAACTAGGTCTCACTGCATGCCCCTGGTGGGACTCAAACTGCTATCCTTGGCCCCGGCTGCAGCTTTCTAGGCTGCCACCTACAGGCATACGCCACCATGCCCAGCCAAGGACAGGAGAGATCTTAGGAGGGTGAGGGTTCCTGGGACCTGAGTGTCTCTCTAGCCTAGGGGTTCCCAGGTGTTATTTTTCCTCCCCCCATCTGGCTGCATTTAGAGGTAGCTTTTACTTATGTGAGTCTTCAGTTTACAGAGATGAGTGGGCCAGGCAGGGCATCTGGAGTCCCCCAGGTTGTACAGAGAACCAGCTAGGAGAAGAGAAAGAGTGGGGGATACAAGAGACGTGTTGGCAAAGAAAAGGGGGGAATGATGTAGAGGGTAATGGGTAGAGAGCTGGAGGGAGACAGATGGCTATGGTCTACTTTCCCTGGGTTCCTTTTATCCATGTTTGTGTTCTGAGCTGGCGACAAGAGCGCTCCTCAATAATTAAACTGAGAGAAATGAGAGACTGGGTGAGAAGCTTAAAAGCCTTTATGGAGGCAAGAAGGTTGAACTTTGGGGATGGAGGTCAGGAGTAGGAGCCTTGGACAGGGGAGGATGAGGAAGGGACATGGGGGGGGCAGGGAGCTGCCATGTCAGGTGTCTATATCAAAGGATACCTCTGTTGCCCCAACTCTGCTCTGCTCCCCAGCGGTGGATTTCCTCTGTATAACTCAGAGCAGCTCTGGGTTTGAGGGCAGTAGGGGTGATTTCTTGTCTGGAGAGTACAAACAGGGTTTGGTTATGGTCAAGGTGTGAGCAAAACTCACAACTGTCAGAGCTGGGTGGGACCAACCCTCCATCCTACAGATGAGGAGGCTGTTTACAGTGATGGGGCAGGGCTAGGAGTCAAGTCCACAGATCCCAAGCCTGCTCCTTCTAGATGGTTTATCTAAATATGCTGGATTGGAAGTGGGATTCTAGCCCAGGCTTCACTGGGAATCAGAAACCCTGACTTTGTGAATTCATGGGTGTACTAACTCACATTCCTTATTTTCCTGTATCCCCACCTTCCTGTATGTTCATTTTGGGTTCACACTCCTAGAGTAGAGAACAATGATGCATATGAAGAATTCTTTTTTGGAGTAGATCTAAACCCAGTGGATGTGATCTGTACAACACTGTGTTGTGGGGACAATCCAGGTTCTGGTGTCAGTCAGGCCTAGATTTGAATTTCTGCTACCACAATAACATCTCACCTCCAAGCCGGGCACGGTGGTGTGCACCTTTAATCCCAGCACTGGGAGGCTGAAGCTAGGAATTCCTTGAGTCCACAGGTTTGGACTCAAGCAACATAATGAGACCTAGTCTCTAAAAAAAGAAAAAAAAAAATCTCACCTCCATCTATCATATCAGTCATCTACGCTATAGTATGAATGAGCCAATGAGCTCTTTCTCTGAAAGCAGCCATTGTTATATGGAGAAAAAACACACTGAATGCCCTGGAAGGAAGTAGTTTTCAAGTCCTGGACCCATTAGAGCTCAGAAGAATCCTGAAATCATGTCATTGAGAACCTCATTCATTTTGTGTTGGAGAAAAAACTGAGGCTTAAGGGAGAGGAGGCAACAAGAACTTGGACATTGGAGCCAGATAGCCTTTGCCACCCTGGCAAATTGTTTGGTCTGTGCCTCATTTTCCTTATTTGTGAAATGTGGATGTTAATTGTCTCATAGGACATGAGTGGGAAGTAAGAGTTAACGTCCAGAAAAGACCTAGCTTTGTGCTTGGCACATAGTCAGCCCACAGGAAATGTCACAGCACAGCTTGTATTGTAACTGGACCTTAAGTCAGCATGAGAGACTCCATTGATGCGGAAGAGGCTGGTGCGGGTGGGCAGTGACAGACGGTGACCTTTGAGGCTGATCTGGGAGAGGCCCTACCATCTGCTGGGCCCCTTGTGTCTTCCCGCAGGGTGTGGAGACTTAGCGGCCAACTCAACTTTCCATCCTAAGAGCTTTCTTGCTGTCATAACAGTGGGCATGGGAAGAGAGGTGGGGTAGGTGGCAGAGGGGGGCAGGAAGGACAGGCAGGAGAGAAGATGGCTGGGATACCAGCCATCAGGGGACTGGGCAGGTGCCCCAACTTCTCAGGAGAGGCTGGCCCAGAGTGTCCGGTGAGCCACATTAGACCTGTGTGCACATTCCCAGCCTGCTTCTAGAGAAAGCTGCTTGCCTGGTGCTTGGCTTGACTACCTAGCAGCCCCTAACCCAGAGCTCCTGTAGAAACTTTGTGCCTTCGTTAACATCAGGTGTTTTGTTGAGGATGTAACTTTTGTATCTTCAAGATATTTTTACTGCATTTCAGAGAGTTCTGCCCTCCCACAGCTTGCCCATCTTCCTGGAAGACAGCTCCATACTTCAGCGCCCAGGCCAAAAAACTTGGCATTTTCCACCATCCTCTTTCCACTGTCAGCAAGCCCTGCAGGCTCCACTTTCATTGCGCACCCTGGAGATCACACTCCAGCTCACCTCCTCCACCCTGTGGTCTCACCCAGACCATTGCAGAAACCTCTCTTCTCTCTGGTTTCCAACAAACCTTTGCTCAGTGATTTTTCTAAAAGTAAATAGAACCTGTTACTCTTACCCAGCACCCCAATACCCTCCCACCTCTACTCCCACTTAAACCTTTTCTTGCTCTTAGGCTAAGATGCAAACTCTCAAACTCCTTGTATGTCCGAGAAATCCTGACCTCATCTCTCTGCCTCCTGGGTGCACTCTACCTGTTTTCTTTATGTTCCTAGAAGACATCATACTGTTTTCCCATTACAGGGTCCTTGCATCTGCTGTGCCCTCTGCCTAGAATGTTCTCCCCCCTTCTTTAAGTCTTATCATTCACCTTCAGCTTAAATGGACTGTGTCCAAGAAGCTCTCTGCTGCCTGGTTTATCCTATCATGTTCTCCTAGCTTTCCCTTCATGGCACTCATCACAGACTGCAGTCATGTGCATGTGTTTGTTTTCCTCTTTGCTCCTGGTTTCACCCTCTAGATCAGGGGAAAGTAAGCTATAGTTTCTGGGCCAAATCTGACCTGCTGCCTGTTTTCCTATGGCCCATGAGCTAAGAATGGCCTCAGTGTTTTTAATGGTTGAAAAAAAAAAGTCAAGAATGATAATATGTCATGAAAGGAAAATTATATGAAATTCAAATTTCAATGTCCATAAAATTTTATGGGTCCATAGCCACTCCCATTAGTTTACATATTATCTAGGCTGCCTTGAACTATGACCTGGGGATTGAATGCAGGAGTTGGAGCCCATCAGCTGAGCCCTGCTGGAATCTAAGCTATACTCAGGTCCCCAGCTGATGCCAGGCCCACTGTGAGCCCTTGGGAAACTTTGAAGGGCTTGTGGAGGGTTGGGGTAATGGGAGTATGCATCTGCAACCCCATGAGCTCCAGACTGGCAACAGCAAGGTGCCGTGGTCAGTGGGGGCCCTGTGTGAGCTCCTGGGTGTGGGTATTGCTGGGCCCAATTATCACTGGGTCAAGCCAGTGCCCACCAGGGCACCTGAATGTGTTTCCTCCCTCCACGTACCTCTGGCTCCTCACTGACTAAGGAATTCTTTCACCTAAAACCTTGTTCCTGTGTGCTATTGAGTGTTTATTAGAGATTTGTTAGCAGGTTGTGCTTAATAAATGTTGGGGTGAGGGATCCTATCGAAGAGATGACCATGGAGAGACAGCCACAACATTCACAGCATGTGCACTTATCCTCTGCCAGTGTCTGTGTGAATCCACACAATGACCCCCTGGTAGGTATGTAATTGTTAGTCCCACTTTGTGGATGAGGAACTGAGGCACAGAGAAGTTAAGTCACTTGCCCAGGGTCACACAGCTAGTAAGTGGTGAAACTGGGATATAAACCAGGCTATTTGACCCTGCTCTCCTATCTCTTGACCATCAAATAGACTATGTTGGAGACGTAATCCCACATAGCCACTGTGTCACCTTTCTGCACCTCAGTTTACTCTTTTTTTTTTTTTTTCTCTTGAGACTAGGTCTCGCTTTGTTGCCTGGGGAACTGCAGGCTCACGTTGCCTGGGGTATCACAGACTCAAGCAATCCCCAGTCTCAGCCTCCCAGGTAGCTAGGATTACAGGCATGCACCACCATGCCCAGCTATTTTTTGAGACTAGGTCTTGCTATGTTGCCCTGGGTAGGTCTCGAACCCGTGGACTCAAGCTATTCCTAGCCTTAGCCTTGCGCTTTGTAGGCTGTGATTAAAGGCACACGCCACCGTGCCCATTCTTCAGTTCACTCTTCTGTAAAATGGGTGTGATGATATTCATCTGAGATGTCCTCCATAGGTGTGTAGGAGGAGACACTGGCTTACCAGAACAGATCTGGCAGATGTAGTGTGCTTGTAAGGTGATGGAGGCTGGGGACGTAGGGGCTGTCAGAAATGGGTTTCACTGGGGTGATTATCAGTGGCTGTTCCCCCGAGGTGATGCCCACATAGCCTCTAGTCTTTTGCTTGTGCAACCTCTCCCTCCCCTAAGCCCCAGGTGTCCGTCTGTGGTGGGAGTCTGGGCTTGGGGATCTCAAGGCCCAGGGTGAAGCCCAAGCCTGAATAGAGGAGGAAAGTGGGAGGAGGGGAAGCATGACTTTGGGAAGCAGCAGCCCCTGGTGGGGCCTAGGGCCCCTGACTGCTTTGGGCTAGGTCTCTGGGGGGCGGGCCCCAGGGATAGACATCATATTAGGCAGTGGTTCTTGAGTCTGGCAGCTCACCTCAATCCGTGGGGGCTGGGGTGTCCTTTGCCTCCTGTGGGGAGGGAGGCTGAGGAGCCAGCAGGGGCTGGATCTGTACTTCGACACCTGCTGGGAGGCTGGCCTGGCCCTGGACCAGATCCTCTGAGTCCTCTGCATCCAGTCCATGCACCTTCCTCGGGGAGCATCCTACTGCCCCAGACCACTCCAGCCCACTTGCTCTGGGCTCCTTGAACTTGCAATGTGTCCCTAAGTGCAGGTGGCTGGGAGGGGAAGCAGGCAGTAGTTCAGCTTTTGGTCACTTAGCAGAAAGGCTCATTATGCAACTAAGGAGGAGGGAGAGACTTGGAGGCCTCTGGGGAGAGTTCTTGGAGATGCCCTGGAGGGAGGGGCTGGTGGGCCCCTCAGCCAGGTGTGACCATGTAGAGGGGCTGAGCCTGGGGAGGCTCATGTTCAGGACTGTGGGTTTCTGCCTTTTGCTCTTCCATCTGGATGTCAGTTTGCCCACCTGTAAAGATCCACTTACTCACCAGATCTGTGAGCTCTTGTCTGGGTCCTTGTGCTCCTCCATCTGGCTGCATGGTGGCATCACTAGGGAGTTCTAAGAATCCTGGGTCCTGAACCCCACCCTAGGAATTCAGCTTTAATTGGGGTGATGTGGGACCGGGGCTCCCTGCATGATACCAATATGCAGTCAGTCAGAGAACCACCCTGCCAGCAACTTTGTAAAGCAGGGAAAGAAACAAAGGCCTTGTCCTGGTGGATTTCTGTGTTTGAGGAGGAAGGGAGTTTTACCGGTGTGAAACACACCAATGGGCGATGTGTGTGGGGAGGAGCCCTTCACTGCATAGTAGGCCAGGCAGTGACTAGCACTGGGGTGCCAGTTTAGCCAGGATGGTTGGAGTGACCTATTGGAAGAGTGGCCATTTGTTTATCATGCTGAATAGAGTGAATGGGTGACCCTACATGACAATTGGAGGAAATGTATTCCAGATAGGGGAACAGCAAGTGCAAAGGCCCTGGGGTAGGACTGTGCTTGGCTGTTGATTTGACCCAGGGATTCAAGAGGAAGGACCAAGCCAGCCCTGGGGGCAGGGCAAGGAGGACCAAAGGGATTCCAAAATCTTTATGTTGTAAAGTTGTAAAAGGTGTTGTAAGAGGAGGGTCATCTGGACTGTGCTGATCTTTATTTTTTTATTTAGTTCTTTAAAAAATTATTATTGTTATTATTATTATTATTATATATATCACATCATTGTGTACCCCAAGGTTCTCCCATTTTCCCAACACCCATTAACCTTCTCTATCCTTTGCACTCTCTACCTCCCGTTTTCTTCCTCCTCCCCTTCTCTCATTCTATGGTACTGTTCTGTTGGTTGTTTCAAATTTTTCTTATTCATTTGCTTGTTTTTTCCTATATCTTTCATATAAGTGAGACCATCCATAATTCTCTTTTTTCTTTCTGGCTTATTTCTGCTAATATGATTTTTTTCTAGCTTCCTCTATGTTGCTGCAAATGACATGTTTGTCTTCTTTGATTGATGCATAGTATTCCATCAAGTACATATACCACATTTTTTTTCAGCCATTCATTAATTTTGGGGCATTTGGGTTGTTGGGGGCAATTGCCATATCTTGGCAATTGTAAACAGAGCTGCAATAAACATGTGCATACAGGTGTCCTTTTGAATTCGTGTTTTCATGTCCTCTGGGTAGGTTCCTAGTAGTGGGATTGCTGGGTCAAATGGCAAGTCCACTTTCAATTGTTTGAGGGTCCTCCACACAGTCTTCCATAGTGGCTGGACCAGTTTGCACTCCCACCAGCAGTGTAAGAGAGTTCCTTTTTCTCCATATTGGTGCCAACACTTGTTATTGCCTGTTTTTTTTTTTTTTTTTTTTTTTTAATGAGCCATTCTTACTGGTATAAGATGATATCTCAGTGTGGTTTTGATTTGCATTTCCCTGATTATTAGTGATGTGGAACATTCTTTCATATGCTTATTGGCCATCTGTATCTCCTCTTTGGTGAAGTGTCTTTTTAGTTCTTCTTCCCAATTTTTAACTGAGCTTTTTGCTTTGTTTTTGTTGTGTGAGCGCTTTGTGTATCTTCATTATCAGACCCTTATCACTTGTCTGGAGGGCAAAAATTTTCTTCTAGTCAGTTGGGTATCTTTTTGTTTTGTTTATTGTCTCTTTTCACTGTACAGAAGCTTAAAATGTACTGATCTTGAGCACTCACTGGGCTTCTTGGGACCTCAGTTTCCTCACCTGTAAAATAAGCAAATGGTTCCCAAACCATCCATGTGACACCAAAGAGGTCATGGGAGAGGAGAATAAGGGCAGCTCCCCTGTTAAAGGCTTATACTTTCCCTTGGCTCCCACCCTAGGGGTCTTCCCTCACCGTGTTCCAGTGTCATTCCCCTCCCCTGCCACTTTATTTCCTGGGTCCTCCTTCCCAACCTGAGGATGGTTCTGGAGACTGGAGATGGGCAGGACTTGCTAGATGGTCAGACTTGAGGGCCTGCAGTGTGTAGATAAGGGCCCTGGGCTACCTGGCCTGAGGTCTTATCCCTGCTTTGCCATTTATTACCTGGAGGTACTTCTCTTTGCTTCACTTTGATCATCCATAATATGGGGACGCTTGTAGCATCCAGCCCATAAGATATTATGAGGACTGAAGGCAGAATGAATAGAAATGTTCAGGGCAGTGCCAGCAGGTGGAGTGGGTAGTGACTGGTAGGGTGCCTCATGGTGGTAGCCCTGGCTTTGGATAGATAGCTCACATCCCAGCCCAGACCTCTCAGCCTCTCTGAACTGCTTCCATCTCATCTGCCAAGTGGGCTGAATCACACGTACCTTTTGGGGTGTGGATATAGAATAATACTGTGTGGAACTGGTGGTGTGGTGGGTATACAGTAAGAATCAGTGATGTTAGTCCTCATCTCCTGCTGGCAGAGCTTCCAAGGGGGCACCCACAATGGAGTTGTGGTCTGAGTGCTACTTGGTGATGGTGCCCAGGGGCAGGTTGTTGGCTTTTGCCAGAGCCAGTGAGTGCCCCTAAGTTCCCTTGCGTGATGGTTCCCTGTGTGCCTCGCACTGACACATAGGGGCTGGGTGACCTCCGACTCCCCTCCTGTAGCTTGGGGACCTGAGTCCTGGGCCTATTCTGCTGCCCATTTGCTCTGTGACCTTGGCTGGGTCAGCTGCCCACCCCATGAATGGGGAGCAATGGATCAGGGGGACTCTGACCACTCTCTTCTACCTGGTTGCCTTGCCTGCAGGGTCCCTCTGCTGAGCTCACCAGTGGCCAGGCTGGTCATGCATTGTCTCAGCTTCCAGTGGTACTTCCGGTCGTTTCCCTGCTGGTTGCACTCTACCTCCAGTCTGCGTGGGTCTGCTTGCTCCCTGCCCACCTGCAGTGCTTTCCCAAACCTTCCCTGCCACCTTTGCCAGGTCCCTGCCCTCCTTTGGGGAGCCCTTCTTAATGTCTGATGAGTAGACATTGAGACTCCTTCAAGCCCTGGCTCAAAATCCACCTTTCCTGACCCTCCAAGGGCTGACATGATCCTGACATGATGTCTCGCTGGTGACACTGGTGGGTCTCCTGGAAGTCCTGACACTTGAGTCCAAAGGCAAGATTGGACTGGACTGTTGGTCACCTCCTCTCAGGCCCCAGTGCTGACTTAGAAACAGACAGACAGACAGACAGACAGACAGACAGACAGACAGACAGACAGTCAGATAAACAAGGAAGCCTGCCAGCCTGGGATCCAGGTGTGGAACTGATGAAGCAAGGGTGGACCCCACACACTTTGAAGGGTTAGGTCCTGTTCTCTCCTCATCCAGCCCTGAATGAGCTGTCTGCTTTTCAGTTTCTTCTCAATTTATTAAACTAGCATTTTTATGACCCAGACATGTTGGAAATGAAAAGAAGGCAAATTCTGCTTTATATCCCAATTGACCTTTACGCTTGCCACTTGCTCCGGGGCCAGAGCCTGGGTGAGGTGATGAGATGCAGGCTCAGGCCTCTCTTCTCAGTCCTGGGGCCGCTATGGAGACTGGTCCAGGCTGGGAGTTGCATTGGGTGTGGGAGCAGGGATATCCTTAGTCTGAAGCCTTCCTACTCCAGCTCCTTGCCTCAGTTTCTGACTGTGAGGCTTCTCTTTTTCCTTCTCTTGACCTCTCGCCTGTTGTTTTTATCCTCCTGTTCCCTTTCTGTCTCTCTCCTCTGTGTGGGCCTCTCTTTAGGTGACGTGAGATGGCCTCATTCTGGGCCCCATGGCTAAGTGCAGGGGAGGGACAAGTTCACATCCTGGTGGTGGCCATGGACATCTTGGTGCTGAGCACTTCCTGGTGGGCATCCAACCCACCCGGCCCTCCTCTTCTTTTTTTTTGAGACTAGGTCTTGCTACTTTTGCCCATGGAACTGCAGGTTCACATTGCCTGGGGTACCACGGACTCAAGCAATCCCCAGCCTCAGCTTCCCAGGTAGCTGAGATTACAGGTGCATGCCACCACACCCAGCTATTTCTTTGGAACTAGGTCTCGCTGTGTTGCCCTGAGCAGAACTCGAACCGCGATCCCTAGTCCCTGCCGTGGCTTCCTAGGCTACCGCTTACAGGCATGCACCACCGTGCCCGGCCAGCCCCTCTCTTCTGAGACTCCCACTCTTCCAACCTAAGGTACCCTCCACAGAGCCCCAGACATGATCCCTTGGCAGTGTAGCCTGGTTGTGTGTGAGTCTACATGCAGCTCTGGGCTTGCTTCTCCCGCCTGCGTGTGGTGAGGGCTGAGGGAGCACTTCCTAGGGCTGTGGGGAGATCTGGCCAGTTCCAGGGCTGTGACCTTGCTTCAAAATGGCAACATCCTGGCTTTCCCACCTGCTGGTTCTGTGACCTTGGGCAGGCCATGTAACTTCTCTGATCCCATCTTCCAGATCTGTAAAATGGGTAGGGTAGCTGTGCATATGAAATCTAACATGTAAAGTGGTGAGCGTGGAGCTTAGCACATAGTAGATGCTCAGGTAGTAGTATCTCTGTGTGAGGAGGAGGTGGATTCTTCTCATCCTTTCTTCCAATCCCTCATTCTTGGACCTGAGTCCTCCACTCCCCTCCGTTCTTCCAGATGGTCTGCTGAGAGGTGATTAAGGAGCCCGATGTTCTGCTCAGCCCTGCCTGGCACAAATCCTGTGAGGGCAGAACCAGGCCTCCCTGGGGCCACTGTGCTGTCTGCTTCCCAGCTATCCCTGAGGGCCATGAAGCTTTCCTGGAGGGAGAGAGCCATGGAGCATCCCACCGTGGGCCTCACGGTCCTTCCATGCCCTGTCAGGGCTGTGAGGTAGAGTCCATCTTACCTCATCCCTCCTCTGGGGCTGTGGTTTATGGCAAGAGGATGGCAGCATTCACCTTTACAATGTGGTGGTCAGGCAAAGGGAGCTGTGTTCAGTGTAATTTCCCCCCATCTCCTACCAAGGTCCAATGCTGCCTCCTTCTAGCCTGGGTTCTGGAAGATGCAGGGAATCCCATGTCACTCCAGAACAGTCCCAAGGGGGCAATACTAGGAATGAATTCTAGGCGGGAAGCCCAGGGGAGAGATTAGAGAGCTGGGACTAGGGGCAGGGTCGTAAGGGGCGTGGTTTCGAGTCAGCTCTGTTCTGAGAGGAGGCTGCGGAAGAAAGTGGGGTGCAGTGGGAAATGCTTTCACAGATGAGCCTTTTATTTCATTGAGGATGAATGACATCTTCCCGGTGGGTCTAATGGTAAAGAGTTTTCTCTTACAAGGCACTCTGTATTTACTAACGAACTGTTTCAAACATATGGAAAATCATAGTGACTAATAAAATCAATATACCCACCAGCTGGCTTTGTCCAATATCAATATTTTGCCCTAATAGCATCAAAATTCATTTTCCTCTCAAGAAGGAAAGCACTGGAATACAGCAGAGGCCCCAGTGGGTGCCTCCTTATCCAATTCTCTTTGCTTCCTCCCCAGAGCCACCATGGCCGGGCCCTGTGTGAGTTGTTTTTAATTCTATTTTATTCCTATGTACTTACAAATACGTGTCCCCATAAAAAACAGAATTCTGTTTTGCATGTTCAGCCCAAGAAGTAATATCCTCGTGCATGTCCTGCAGCCTGTTGCTCTCGCTGGAGGCTATGGCTGCACACTACGCCTTGTCTTTTTCATGGCTGTGTAGCTCTCCATGGTGGTGGCCTGCTTCTGCGCTCATTCTCTTGTGGTCATTAGGCAAGTTCCCTGGTGATCTTTCTGGTTCTGCTAACTACATGGCATGGCCACCTGGCTGATGTCTCCTGGTGTGGTTGGCAGAGTCACTCATGGGCCACATTTGGTGCGGAACTGCAGACATATGGGAGGATCATCAGCCTTCTGAACTTTCCTGAAACTGAATATTGTTCTCCCCTCTGTACAGAGATGCCTGTTTCCAAACTTGCTTCCCCACAGGAGCCCTGCAGGCTGGTTAAAGCAGGTGCTTGGGTCTCAGACAACCAAAACCCTTGGGGTGGGGAGTTTCGTTTCATCAGGCTCCCCGGGGGCATTGTGTACCTGGCCCCTCGCAACTCTGCTACTTATTTGCTGAATGACTTTGGGTGAGTTGCTGTACCTCTCTGAGCCTGGGAGGCTTCTCCCATAAAGTGGGATGGCAGTAATGGTGAGGACTTAGTCAGGGCTGCCCTTGCCTCTAGGGGCGCAACAGGGTGATTTGGAGACCTGGTATGTCCCAGGTTGCTGAACCTGGCTGGGCTCTTGCTCTTCAAGGAAGGTTGTTCCTCCTCTCCTCCTCTGGTGAAGTCAGGCTGGGATTGGTTGTCCAATCAGCATCAAGGGCCTAGTTTTGTACAGATACCTTTGAAGGAGTAGGGGCACTGATCCCATACTCCAGGCAATGATTTCATGATTTCATGGAGATTAACTCCAATGGGGGGCGGAGTGAGGTGCTGGGGAACACATAGGAGGAACCTCCTAGCCAGCCTGGGCATGTCAGGCAGGACTTCTTATTGGATAGCCAGGTTGGCCTAGGGTCGGAACACAGTTAGTGAGGCTTCGGGGTGCACTATCTGCACGGGAAGTTTCCAGGTACAGGGAATGGAGTAGAAGGCCTGGTAGCCAGAGAGCTCCTGGTGAGCTGGGCTGGGGACAACTATCCCACCTCTGCAGTTCGGGGTGGCCCTGGGCTGCTCTCCAGCATAGGCACTGCCTCCCTGAGGTGGTGGCTTCTGACTGCCTGGCCTCGGGTCACAGCTGGAGGGGGTTTATGGGAAGCCTTAAGTGTGAGGAAATGTTAAGTGCCTTATAAGTACTTTGATTATTTTAAATTGCTTAAGTGGTTTTCTAAGATGGTCCTAAGTGTCCCAGTGACGGAGACACAAGATCAATTAGGAAAGTACAACAAACCTAACAAGAGGGAAATGGCCCCACCTGCCTTCCTTCCCTGAGCCTGGCCTGGCTGCGCAGCTGACCAGGACCCTCCTCTCAGCCCCGTGGGCTCTCCCGGTCCAGGGTCCTAGCCTGTCTCTCAAGCTCTTCAGGGCCAAAGGGCTGTATGTGAGGACACCTGAGAGGCTTCTCTCTCCAAAATGACCTTTGCATTCAGGAGGTCCTGGGCCCTCCCAGGCATGACATTCCTGTCTTCCTGCCTACCACAGTGTGACTGAAGGAGTGATACATCCCGTGGGTAGTCACGGTGCCATGGTCCCCCCAACCACAGGTCAGCCTGGTGGCAGCCACTGCCCACAGGCCCTTCCAGCCCCCAGAACCGGACAGGGCATCATTCACCCGCTCTGCTCTTGTGCCCTCATCTTCCTGCTACCCCAACTCCTGCTTGGCGACCTCGTCACATTCTTGGTATAGCTTTCCGGGTCTTGTCCTTTGTCTCCTAGTCCTCTCTTGTTTTCTCAGTGGACTTGATCTTGATATTTTTGCCCGTAAGGCTCACGTTGCCCGCAGGCTCACGTTGCCCGGGGTACCACAGACTCAAGTGATCCCCAACCTTAGCTTCCCAGGTAGCTGGAATTACAGGCGCATGCCACCATGCCCAGCTATTGTTTTGGAACTGGGTCTTGCTATATTGCTCTGGGCGGAACTTGAACTGCGATCTCTGGTCCCAGCCACGCTCCATAGGCTGACGCTTACAGGCACGTGCCACCGTGCCTGGCTTCAGTGGACACACTTTGGAGCTTTCTGATCCTGTGCACTGGCCACCATGAATCTCTGCAGGGTACTTTCCTGCTAACAGAGTGACTGGCAGAAGGAGGGAGTTCGTCATTTCCTGCCAGCGAGGGGTGAGGCCCTGGTGGTGTTCTGGGCTGGGCCACCACATCTGCTGCCACCTGGGAGGTGTGTGGCCAATACTGTCTGGGACTCTGTGCAGCCTCAAATAGTCTGGGGAGCAGGGTCCCCCTGGCCCCTGAACCCCATCCTCAGCCTGGCAGCTGTCAAAGAGGAACTAGTAGACCCCAATTCATAGTGAGTCTGTGTAGGGTTGGGGTGGAGGGAGGAGCAGCCCCCAGGCTCTGGACAATCCACTGGAGCAGGAGACCTCCAAGCATCTTAGGGAGCTGCGCCTTTAGCCCCTCCACACCCTGGAGAACTTACCAGAAGGGTAACTGCCCCTTGCTGCCCAGGCTCAGTGCTACCTGCCCTTCCCATCCCATCACTTGTGGACCAACCACAGCAGAATCACGTCCTGGCCACACTGCTGTCATATGGACCCCGTGGCCCCTTGTGTGGCTATTTCACTAACGAGGCTCTGGAGATGGTGGTGCTTTGGTCCTGTGCCAGCTCAAGGCTGCATCTGCCTGGTTCTTTTTGTCTTTCTGCTTCTCTGGGGGCGGAGGGGGGGTGCTTGCTCCAGGTTCCCTCCTCCCTCCAGGCCTTTGTCAAACAGCTCTCTGTTCTGGGGTGCCCTCCCTGCTTTTCTAACTAGTCTTGGCTACATCATTTTGACTCTCTGCCCTTCAGTTTCCCATCTGCAAAATGCACCTGGACCTAATTTATTTATTTGTTTATTTTGAAACTCGGTCTCGTTATGTTGCCCGGGGTAGTCCCGATCCCACAAACTCACGTGATCCCCAGCCTCATTCTCCCAGGTAGCTGGGATTACAGGTGCCTGCCACTGTGCCCAGCTGCTTTTTTTGAGACCAGGTCTCACTATGTTGCCTGGCGTAGTCTCAAAACTGCGAACTCAAGTGATCCCTGGTCTTTTATCTCCCAGCACAGGGAGCACACCCAGCTTTGGACCTAATTTTACAGTATTCTTTTTGAGGGTAGTAAGGAAGGAATCTTCCCACTTCTTCCTGGGTGGGAGGTCTCAAAATTCTTACTGTTTTCCATGTGAACATGGTCTCAAGCTGACAAGACTCTATGGCCTTGCTTCTCCTGCCCCAAGGCACACAGTGAGATGAGATGAGAGGCAGAAAACCTACCACCTGAGCACATTGTACATATTTGTTATATGAATTTTGCATAACTCACAGGATTCCCTTTGAGAGAGACGTGACTGTCCTTATTGAAACCCTCCTTATTCTTCTTCCCATTCTTTTTTTTGGTTGTTGTTGTTGCCTGGAGAACCGTAGGCTCACGTTGCCTGGGGTACCATAGACTCAAGCGATTCCCAGCCTCAAGCCTCCGAGGTAGCTAGGATTACAGGCATGCGCCACCACATCCTCCTGTTTTTTGAGACTAGGTCTCACTGTATTGCCCCAGGCGGGTCTCGAACCCTCAGACTCAAGTAATTCTTAGCCTCTGCCTCGCATAGGCTGCGATTAAAGGCACGCACCATCATGCCTGGCTCTTCTTCCCATTCTTTCTGACCAGTTTCAAACCTGCTCTTCCTCTGCTCATATCAGCGACCCTCCCCGCCCATATTAGTCCTCTTCTGCCTGTGGACTCCTATAGTCAGCGCTGTCCACTGAGCCTTCCCCTTGTCTAGTTTCCCTACTGAGGTGGGGGTGTGGGGGAGGAGAGAAAGAGAGAGTGAGACAGAGACAGAGACCTTTTCTAAGTCCCCATAGGATCTAGAGAGATGAGTCACTGTTTTTCAACAGAGGTGTCAGTGTGAAAAAAACCTCTGTTCCTGCAAGAAATCAGGCACAGAGCCTACTG
Source organism: Uropsilus gracilis (assembly GCA_004024945.1). Lineage (NCBI taxonomy): Eukaryota > Metazoa > Chordata > Mammalia > Eulipotyphla > Talpidae > Uropsilus > Uropsilus gracilis. The sequence goes on along the minus strand of PVHY01020002.1, from coordinate 10,232 downwards.
GAAATTAGGCGGCAGGCATCCAACTCAGCAACGAGCATTTCCCTGTTTCGTGAGAGGTCAAGTGAGTGGATTTTGTTCCAGCTTGTACAGTTGTACTCATTTGGCAATATTTATTGAGGATCTACTACAGGCCTTGAATTTTGGTATTGGACAAGGAAACGATTTTTTTTTTTAAAGTTTTTGTTTGGTTTCTAGTTCAATTATAAAATCTGTCTCATGTCCAGCCTGAGGCTCAGCACTTGAATGAGTGCCCTGTTCCCAGGGCTCCCAGGTACCTGTGTGTGGCTACTGAGCATTTCTTAGAACTGGTGATGGGGCCCTAGGGCCTGGTGGAGAACAGGAAAGGGAAGCGCAGGATTAATCACAACAGTTCATGACTTAGGATCTTTCAAAGTCACTTTTGAATCATTTTACATGGTAATACTGCAAAATGGTCTGGACAGATGCCCTGTTTCACAGATGAAGAAACTGAGGTGTGAAAGAGTTGAGGTATGGGAGGCAACCTTGCTAGTTAGGTCAGAATTGGGCTTAGGACCAGGGTTCCAGACTCCTAATGTGGCTCTCGGTTCCCCCCACACTGGGTATCATGGGCAGGTGCTTGTAGTCCGGTGACTCCTTGTGCAGGGACCGAGGGGTGGTGTGAAGGTGCTTTGTGGTCTAGTTCTACGTTGGTCCTCCCTTTGCCCCATGGGACACAGGATGGTCCACCTCAAGTCCCTTTGGGTGAACGTGAGATGTCTCCCGAATCCCTCCTGATGGTGTGGTATCAGCGTGTAAAGTCAGCGTGTTCATTGCAGATTTGGAAGAAAACAGAAGGGCATAAAGGAGCAAATGGAAAGTGCCTATTCATCTGCTCTCTGGAGTGAGAAGCTTGATGCATTTGTGGATTTCCTTCTAGCCCTTCTCCTGTGTCATTTCTGGAGTTGAGAGCATAATATCTATGTGGTTCCGTGGCTAGCTTTTGCCTACCAGACTCGTTGGGAGCTTTTTCCAATATCCTTAAATAGTCTTTGAAACATGGTGCTTAATGGCTACGTAATCACCCATCGGGGGGCCCTCTCATCTTTTATGTGCCACGTCTCACTGGTGGCTAGTGGGGTGTGAGGTTTCCGGGCTGCTTCCTCAGCCGTGTCTGTGCGTTTCCAGTGGGTCTGTCTGCAGGCCAAGGCATGAGTTTGAGAGCACTGATGCTGGGTGGTGGGAGGCCAGAGGGGGGAGGACCTTATGTAATTGGAGCACTTATCCCTGGAGAGACAGGTGCTCAGGTGAGCTCCCTAGGAGGGGGATGGGAAGGTGGACATGGCAGATGGAGTGTGGGAGGCAGAAGCAGGTGTCCTTGATGATGCTGTGGGCGTAAACTGGGGGGGATGGAAGGATGTGCTCAGCTGAACTGCAGGCAAGGGGTTGGGGGTTGTGGCTTCACTTGCTTTCCACGCAGGGGCAACGCTCTTACAGACCCCAGAGGATGTCTATCTAATTTGGCAGCTAGGGGAGGGAGTGGGCAGTGGACCAAGCTGGCGGGGGGTTGGAGGGAGGTGACCTCAACTGCACTGTTCGTTGTGGCAGGTGGGTGCATGGCAGGAGGGGTCTGGGAGGAGGCTGAAGCCCCTGGGACTCCTGAGTGGTGTTGCCTTGGCAGCCATCCTACCCACATCTTTGCCAGCCCCCCTCTGGCCCCTAGCACACTTGCACAGCTCCCCTAACCTCTCTAAGCTCAGCAACGACTGATGTTCTAGTCTGTAATCCGCATGTGCCTGTGGCCGCTGACAAATGCCTGGTCTACTTTCTCTCTCCTTTACATTAAGAGAAAAGTAAATATAACTTATGTACAGTAACATCCACAAATTTCAAGTGCGCTACTTGGTGCATGTGCCTGTATGAACAAGATACATGATGTTTTCAGGGCAATGTATGTGTCCTTGAGATACCTCTTGATCAATAGTCCTCTCTCCCCAAGGCTAATCAGTAGCCTAACTTCTAATAGTGAAATTAGTTTTCCTGGTTTTGAGTTTCATATAAAACAGTGATCTTTTGTGTTTGGCTGCTTTCACTCATATCAGTGAGATTCTCCACATACCTGGATAGATCATCACTCATCACTTAACGACCAGAAGCTATTTTGCGAAGTGTGTCATTGTGGGAACATCACATGAAATAACTTTGCAGGCTTCTATGCATCCAGGCTGTATTCAGGGATCACTGTCGTATATTTGGTTTCTTGTTGACCAAAACATCTTGCGACCCATGATTATACTGGTGATTGGCTCCTTACACTGCTCTGTACTATTCCATCGTGTGATCGTGTAGTTCATCATAGGTACCCATTCTGCTGCTGCTAAACATTTGGGCTGAGTCCAGCGTTTGGGCTGAGTCCAGGAGTTTATTCTATGAATAAACTCCTCTGAATATTTGTACACATGTCTTTTAGTGGACATAGCACTCATTTCACATGTTTCTGTGTAGACTTGCCAGCTCATGAGCTGCATGAGTGATTAGCTGTAGGAGGTACTGCCAAACATCTCCTTTGGGGGAGCCTACCTTTTTGTCACCTTCCTTTTGGATTTGCAAATTCCACCTGTGTTTTGCGGCCCATTTTCAGCGTTACCTCTCCTGTCATCCTGATGGATAATAGCGCTGGTCACCTGAGTGTCAACTCTACAAGGCAGGTTGTAGCTCTCTTCTTCATGTCTCCCTGCCAGGCCTGGAATGTAGTAACTGCTTGATAAACAAGTGGTTGATTTTATGTGCCTACACTGTGTTGGGGGCTTCTCTTCAATTATCTAATATAAGTTGCCACTAGGAACTGGCCTCATTCTATAGGAACCAGGCTTGTCCAGAAAGCAGCAGCGCCCTCAGCTCTACCCGTCCCCGAAGCCTGTGCTCATTCTGCAGTTCTAGGCGGCATGTGTTTGGAATCACTTGCTCTTTTTCAGTTCGCCCACTTTGATTTCACTTGGCCTCATATTCTAGTCCGGGGGTTGTTGAATTAAGTCTTATGGGTGACCTAGTTAGCTTGTGACCCAGCCAGCTCCCGAAGGAGTTGTCAGTTCTTCATCCTGAGTCTGTGCCCCGGAATCAGGGATTTCTAAGCTGGCATAATGGAGGGAAGGCCACAGAAACCCCCTTCTATGTAATGAAAGCCCTCTTCTGGCATGGCCAACACTGGCACTCTATCGGTGCCGTTTCAAAGTTCCTTCCAGTTGTGACTATTCCGGGAGGTCCCAGCCTGGTTCTCGGCATCTGCATTTTCCGAGTGGACAAAATGGAGCCCAGGGAGGTGGTTGATGTACCTGGAGTTCATCATGGAGGTTGGAGAAGTGCTTGAACTTCTGCCTCCCAGCCCTGTGCTGGAAAATGTTTTAGGGAGGGCTGAAGGATTGGAGCCCGGCTCAAAACCCAGTAAGGCTTGTCCCAGGTCCCTTTGGGAAGCTGGAAAAGCTCTTTCAGGTCATCGATTTACTAAGTGGTCTTTTAGAGTCCTGAAAGGTTTGCTGGGTGTCTCAGGGGCAGCGTCTGGGTTGAAGTTCACCCAGACCCCCAGAGGAGCCTGGCAGGGAGCCTACCGTCCATGGTCCTGAAACACGACTTTGCTGATGGGAGACTGGGAAAGGGCCGCAGTGTTGACCTTGGGGGCACTTAGGGCTTCCCAGGAGGTGCTATCCTGCCAGTTTTGGTGGGAGCTGGGCATGTGGTCGGGCAGACGGTGCTGGTGCCTTGATATTTTAATTGAATCCTGGAGACATGGTTGCTCTCTCTACTGTGCTAACAATGTACGGAATAAATAATTCAGTGGTGGCTGTGTTGTGCCTGCTGTCTTCACCCATGGGGGTGGCCACACATGTGCTCATACATGCACACAGCCACACAGCCTGGTGGGCCAGGAGCTGTTATTATGGGCTGGTGCTTTATGGCAGCAAGTTGCCATTTTGTCAGGACCTTGGTCACCTCTCAAACTTGGTGAATTGGTTTCCTTTCAGGCAACCACTGACAAGATGTTAGAGGAATGTGGGGCCAGCTGCTCCTGTGTGCTGCAATTAAGTGGCACTTAAAGGTCCGTTTGTCCTCAGTCCAGCCTGAAATGCCAGCAACCTGGAGGAAAGGCCCCTCTTAATGGGCACTCTCCCTGGGTTGTGTTTGAACTGGTTCCATTTGATTCAGCAAATATTTATGGAGCTCCAAGTTTGTGCAAGATAGCCGAGCAGGTGGTGGGGATGGAAAAGATTGCCAGCGTGAATAAATCTGGGTCCTTCCTGGATGGGGAGGTGTGACACGCTTGTGATTTGTCACAGCTCAAATTGGGGTGTGGGAGGACTGTGGGGAGGTGCAGGTGAGGGTCTGTGGGCCTCAGAGGAGGAAGAGATGAGTTCTGACAATGTATGGGTAGCTGCCTGGAGGAGGTGGTCAATGTAGTGTTATAAGCAGAAGAGGCAGATATGACTGAAACTTCAGGTGTGCCTAGTCTGCTCCACAGGGCTTGTGCCATGGCAGGGGGTGGGGAGAAGGTAAATGGAGAGGAGCCTGGAGTGAATTGGAGGGCTGAGGCTAAGAGTGTAGACTTATTCCCACAGGACCATGCCCTGGTTGGATTTGGGTTAGTATTTGGTTGTATGTGGGTGGAGGTCTGGTGGTTGACTGAGGCCTGGGACTGAGAGTGTTTAGGAGACTGATGGAACAGTTTAGACTGGAGTTGGTGGTGGCCTTAAGAAATGTGTCATTCATTCTTTCATTCTCCTCAAGTAATGAATGAGTCAGATGGCTAGGGTAAGTGTCCAGAGAAACACATACAATACTTGCCCACATGAAGCTGACCTTCTAGAAGGGAAGAAATACAGTAAGCAAGATAAGCAATAATTCAAGTGGTATCTGGTGTTGTGGAGGGAAATAGCCCAGGGCCCATGGTTTGAGAGTGATGGATGGGGGAGGTCATCTTGTTGGATGGTTAGGGAAGGGAGTTCAGACCTGGGCAAGCAATGAAAGGAGCCAGATGGCTGCTCCAAGTGTGAGTGGAAGGCCCAGTCTATGCAAAGGCCTCGACATGGCAACATTCTTAACCTATTTGTGGAGCTACTGAGAGAGAAGGGGCAGTGGTGGCAGGAGCTGGATTAGTAGGAGCTTCTGGGACCTGGACAGAGTTTGTTTCTCCAGGTGTGGTTAGCAGCCTTTGCAAGATTTCATCCTGGAGCCCAGGAATCAGATTTACAGCCTTGAAAGTGCTCCTTGGCAGTACCAGGTAAACTGAATTTGTGGCCTTATCAGGGGCTCCAGTGGCCAAGAAGGGTTATTTGTGCTCTCATCCTCTTTTCTCTCTCCTCTCTCCTCCTCACCTCTCTCTTCCTCTTCCTCTCCCACCCCAACTCTCCCCTCTCTTTCCTCTGCTCCTTTCTCCTCCCCTCTCTCCTTCCCTCTCTCCTCCCTCTCTCCTCCCCTTCTTCCTTTCTTGTCTGTCTCCCTTCCATTTCTCCTGGGGGTAATCAATCCCTATCCCTCCTCCATAGAAAGTCTCCCCAATCCCAGGAGGTTTCCAGGGAGCTGGCAGTTCCTACTTCCCCCCATGCCCTGTACTCCTTGTCTCCAAACCCTGGTCCCCCAGGGTTGACACCTTCAGCGACTGCTAGGTAGGCCTAGAAGTTGGAGGACTGCCTGGGTCCTCTTTGGGTCTCAGTTTTCCTTACCTGGGAGGTGAGCATCAGGAGAAATGTGTGGGGGCGGAGGCTGTTTTTGGTGCTGCCGGCCATGTGTTGTTGACAGAAATGGCAAATGATGCAACTCAACCGTGTGTTCAATTTTCAAAGTCAGAGGGAAGATCAAAGGGAAAGGCTGAGGCAGGACCCCAGCGCTGTTATTTAGGAACCTGTGCTTCTAGGAGATGGTCTTGGCTAAGACATAAATGAATTCCAAAGCTGTAAGGAAGAGAAATTTGGGGAGACAGATGACCAACAACCTGCTGGTTGGTTGTGAGGCTGAGCCCTGGGCAGGAGGGACTGGGTCCCATGCCCTCAGGAGGCATTCCTCAGCTTCCCTTGGGCCCTGGGCTCTTCATCCCTGTCCCACACAGGGCTCTGGGCCAGCATGGTGTTTCCAGTTGGAGCCATTGAGGGGGGTGCTCCCTACCTTCTGTAGTCTTCTCTTCCCCAGGAGGAATGGTCCACCTGCAGGAACTGCCCTCTGTGGACCTTGGAGGGCATTCGAGTTAACAGCCCTTCATATTTTTGGCAGAGAGCTGACAGTGAGCCTCAACCTGGGAGTGCGCTAATTGAGGGGCTTCTTCTGGAGAAACCCCTCTGATTGGCCTCTGGGAATTGTGGGTCTGCTTATAGAGCTGTAAGCTGCAGACACTGCCTCCCTAGGGCGGGGGAGAGGACGAAAAGAAAGGGCCTGTTTAATTTAATTCCATGTTTTATCGCTCGTTGGATAAATAACCTTCATTAAGATGGAAGGTGGGGGGATGGACAGGGAGAAGTTTGATTAATTTCGAGCTGGTTTCTCATTTGTTAATTTTCTCCCAGTTCAGCAGGATTATTAAAACAAATTACACACAAGGCTCTCTCTTCCCAGGGCGGGAACAGGGTTCAGCTCACCAGGATGACTAGGCGCTGCCACCTCCCACTAAAGTTATTTACTTACAACTTGGGGGGAGGGAGGAGGCTTCCCCACCTTGGGGCCTTCAGGCAAGTCTCTGGGGTCTTACGGGGGTCCTTGCTTCCTTGGGGCCTGGTGGCAGATCCGCACAGCTGGGAAATGGAGTGAGCCCAGGGAGTGGTGCTGGCTAAGAGACCCTCCCTGCAACCGTGCCTGGGGCAAGGGGCGGCCTGCCAACTGCAGCCCCTCACAGTAGAATGCAAGGGAACAGGACAGGTGGGTGTGGCAGACAGCACATGCTTCTGGGCTGCTCCAAGCTGGCCCCAGGCTCCCAGTCCACCTCTACCCCCAAGGCCACCTGGCTGCTGCCCATTCTGACCCTTTCCCAGCCCATCAATCTCGCCCACCCGAGCTCTGCCCTGCCAGGTTGGCTCTCCCACTGGCTGCGTTCAGCCCTGCATAAAAAGTGCCCCCTGCTGGGCATTAATGGGGGCTAGCAGGTCAACACTTTCCTGCTCACGGTGGGCAGTTAAGAGTTCCAGCTGTTTGATGGGCAGCTGGGTAGGGCAGTGAAATTCAGGGAGTGATGAACATTCTTTTGTGTTTCCCAGAGTGTGTTGTAAATTTTGCCTTGGCTGGTCTGGATTGTAGCAGTGTCCATGCGTGTGTGGATGTGTATGTGTGCACAGAGTGTCTGTGCATGTAGTCTCTGTGAAGGTGACTATGCATGTGCGCCCAGGAATGTCTGTGTGGGGCCTGGGGAAGTTTCTCCCGGGCACACCTGTGTGTGGGTGTCATGTGTTCCTCATAGGTGTCTACCTGGGCGTGGATGCATGCTGGATTCCTGAGTGTGTGTAAGCAGGCGTGGGCAAGCATTTGAGTGTGCTTGTGTGAGCACTGTGTATGAATCCTCCAGGGCAGGTGCTGGTGTGAAGGTCCTTCTCTCTGTGTGGACTGACTGACCCTGCAGGTCCTTGAGGGCTGATCCTGGCTCCTGTTAGCATTTGTTGAGAGTGGAGACTGAGATAGATTATTTAATGTTGTACCCTGGCCTTGGGAGCCCTGAGGATGACCGGGGGGAGACCTGTCTGCACTGGGCTCCTTGCAGCCTATGGACACAGAGTTCCCCTGGAGAGAGACCACTCCCTGGAGGTTCCTGACTCTGCACCCCACAGTGCATCCTGCTGCTCTCCCCCCCCAGACCTGAGCTGCAGGAGGGCATTAGGTGAGTGAGAGCTGCCTGGTGGGACTGATGACCAATAGCCTGGGCCAGGGAAGGGCAGCATCTTGGCCTTTTGGGCCCAAAGGTTCCCTGGTTCAGTAGTTCACAGGCTGTGAGGGCTGCTGCTTTGTAACGTCCGGCCGGAGGGCTGACCCAGATGCAGGTGGCAAACCAGACACATTACATAAAGTCAGGGCAAAGGAACAGGGAGTTGGGTAGGGTTGCTTTAGAAGAGAAACTGAGTGACTCTCTCTGAGGTGAGGATGATGATGATGTGAATGGGGTGTGTCCTTAGATCTGTGGGAGAGAGCCTCCTAGGCAGAGGGCACCGCAAGTGCAAAAGCTGTGTGAGGCCGCATGGCTTGGGTGTTCAGGCCTTGTCTCAGGAGGCTGTCATGGCTGGAGGGAAGTGAAGTGTGGGGGTAGAGGCTGGGAAGAGCTGATATCAGGCTACAACCTGTGGTGGAACCTGGACTGTTCTTTGAAGCAGGGAGGGCTTAGGGTAGGGGGTCATGTGGCCAACTGACCTTTTAAGGGGGGGGGGGCTGCCTTTGCATGACCCCTGTCTGCTTGCATGTGGCGTGGGCACCAGGTGAAAGAGAACAGTGTAGAAGGCTGGGCAGACCTGCAGGAGAGTGTGTAGTAGAGCATCATGGAACCTGGGGAGTCCTATTGGCAGAGGGCACAGGCTGTGTCTCGGTGGCTCCAGAGAATGGGCCTGCAAGTGCATGAAAGTGTAGGGAGACAGGTTTCAGCCCAGACTTGGAATTGCTGCCAAGCAAGCTGCCCATCATAGGAGGTAAGTAAGCAGAGGCTGGAGCCCTTGTCCTGGAGGCTAGAGGGACCAGCCCCCCTTCCTCTCCCAAGAGCTGCGATATATGGTTCCCCTTTCCAGATACCATGGTTAGGTTTGATCCCAGAGATGAGGATTTGGGGCCCTGAATCAGGTGGGGAGATGCTTGGGGACTTTGGGCTAAGCTTCAGGCTCCTGGATTCATGTGGTAGATGCCTGCTGTCTGCTGTCTCTGTTACCAGAGATTGCCCCAGTGGGACTGTCTGGATTGACTGGGTTAACTGGGAGGGCGTTGACAACCCTCTGGCCTCATGGAGACCCCAGAGGCCTGCATGGGCATGATGGGACAGAGAGGGCCAAGAGCCACTCGGAGCTTCCCTGTCAGAGAGGTGTCAGCTCATATCACCAAGGGCTGGAAACTGAGACAGGGAGAGCCTATGGGCACTGCTTGCTTATCCCCTCATTGTCTGGACAGGACCCAGATGTGTGGCTGAGGCTGGGCAGCGGGGGCCATGGCTGTCCACCTTGGGCACTGGGAGGCCTGGTTTCCCTCTGTAACTGAGCGCCTGAGGGCTGGAGCTTCTCTGCCAGATTCCAAGGCCTTGCCTGTGCTCAGGGTGTTGTCAGGAGTGAATTAAGCCTCTGTGGCAGTGCTGTCGCAGGAGGCCCCAGGGAGACCTGATCCCCAACAGCTTTCCTGGGGTGACCATCGACAAAGGGGGTGGATAGAAGAAGGCAGGGAGGACTGGTTTGGCGCCTAATGAGTGGGTGACTTCTGTGGTTCCCGGGGCCTGTCCTGCTGGGGACCCAGTGTGGAGCAAGTCCCTTCACCAGGCAGCTAGTTGCTACCCTGCCCCTGGCACACTGGGTAGTAGGATGTGGTTGCTGGGCTGGATGGAACAGCTGGAGCTTTCTGCAGAATGTACAGAGAAGCAGAAGGGCCTGGGGATACTCTCCCCAAATCATACCTGCCTTCCTTCTGGAGAAGCTGGGGTTTTGCAGACTGGAAGCTGAATTTCTGCCAAACAGCTGTAGGGTGTCCAAGGTGATTCAGTCCAATCCTTACCTCGGTGTGGAGGCTGCACAGCCTGATGGCAGGCTGTGAGGTTTAAGTCCTAGCCTGACCACTTAGGGGGTGTGTCTCCAGGCCAGTAACATAACTTCTTGGGGCCTCAGTTCCATCCTGGTAAAATAGGCTAAATGCTAGTACTTCTGCCTCTAACAGGTTGCTGGTGAGGACTAAATAAATTAACGCACATGCAGTGCTGACATGAGAGCCTGGCACAAATCCGTGTTCAGGGAACATAAGCTATTATTTTATAGCAGCTGTTATGATTATTAGTGGGAAATCTGGGGCATAAAAAGAAGAGGGTCTGGTTCCAGATCCCGTGGTGAGTTAGTGACAGGCTAGAATTCAGCTTTGCTCGTCAGTGTTGTGGAGGTGCTGGCAGTGGAGGTGAGAGGCAGGGGCCTCCTCCTTCTCTGCTCACCTTCCCTCCCAGAGGCTCTGACTATGCTCCCTGACCTAGGCCTCAGGCCTCTCTTCTCCAGTGGGACCTCCCCCCCACCAGCCTGGTTCTGGCCTGGACTGTGATATAAATTACATGGAATGATGGTGATGTGACTTTTATCGGCTCA
>PVHY01020001.1:0-26366 GCA_004024945.1 Uropsilus gracilis | reverse complement strand
CTCCCTCCTTCTAGAGCAACATAATCACTGTGATGACTGGTAAACTTCACCTTGTGGACATGGCCTAAAGATGTGACAGCAAGGGGCCTTCAGATGCCAACATGGAGAGCAGACTGGGTACTGGGCAGGGTTTGCCTGCACCCACACCACCCTTTCCCTAGTCAGCCCCACAGGCAGAGACTATATCTACTGACCCCATCTGGGGTAAGCAGGTGAGAACGGAGAGGGTCCCTGGTGCTATCCAATGTTCCTCCATGGGGAGGCGGCTGCAGGTGTGGGGCCTGTATGCAGACACTGGCACAGAGGGTGTTTTACAGTGGTGGCCCCTGATAGACACCAGAGAGACAATCAAAGGGGCTGTGGAAGTGCATTGGGTATTTTCAGTTTCTTTTGTTCCCTCCCTGGAGCACATTTTGGTAAACATTAGGCAACCGAAGTAATGGATTCCCACTCCTGATAGTAACTGGGAGTCCTGGGATGTGGGCTATTACTGCTGATCCCTGCCCCATTCCCTTCATCTTCTTGAATTTCAGTGGGTCTGGATCGGGGCTGATGTGAACGGGGCCACTTTGGAGCTCAAAATGCAATGGTGTTCTGAAAAAGAATCACAAGCACTAACAATGCAAAGATGGTCCCGGGGAAGATGTTCTGATGGGCAGTGACTTAACTCCTGAATGTCTCATCCCCAGACCAGCCTGCTAACACCTCTCCCCACAGAGGTTTCCTTTGCCTGCACCAGGCAATGCTCAGAGAGACCAGCCCCCAGCCACGGGCCTGGCCACCTCTGGTTTCCACTCTGCTTTCTACTTTGTATCCTCGGAGAGAGCAGCAACCTGCCTAGCTATAACCACCCAGAGAGAAAGAAGATGAAGCTGGAATCTAAAAGAACCAACCAAACAAAAAAACATTTCTGCACCTTTTGCTCAGAAATGGCACAGCCAGGAAGGTCTTAAGACATAGTGATTAACTTTCTCCAAAAGCCAGCGCACCTGGGAATACACAGCGAGACACAATAGACTCAGCAAATATTAGACAAATATCACTTTTCTGCATTGCCCACTTTGCTGGAGATGAATGGATTGACTTCTCAAACACTCCAAGAGCGAGCCAGCAAGCCTGGATTCAAGATCAACATCACTTGCCTTTCTTTCTCTGTCCCTCCCTCCCTTTCTTATTTCTAGAGCAATGTATACAAAATATTTATCTTAAATAGCAGCACTCAGAAAAGCAAGCTGTGCAAATAATTAGTGATCTGCAGCCATTGTGAGCCCGACACGGACTCTGTCCTATTTGGTGGCCATTGCTTGTGCTTCCCCAACCCAGGTGTGCCAAGCAAGAACACTGAGGCAGCTGGTGGCACTGCCCTGGTTCAGGAGCACCCACATACCTCCGGCCAGGAGCTGTGGGTTCAAGATTCCAGAGAGCAGAGGCATGTGCTCTCTCAAGAGAGCCAGACACCTTCAAGTTGGCTTAGATTAAATGTGAGAAACATCGTCCAGGGGCTACTGCTTGCATCTGAGTGAAGAAACCTAGAGAATGACTCTCTGAGGCGCAATAAGGGCAGGAAGGTGGAGGGAAGGGCTGTGATGGTGCCTGCCATGGAGACAAGACTGTCTTGAGGCAGGAACATGTCCCACATGACCTTTGGCTTCTGTTTGCTGGAGCAGAAGCTTAAGAAACCTGCTCTGGGTGGTACCTCTTATCCTGGTGCACTGTCCCCAGTTGAGATGACTCCCCCCCTCCCAGAGGTGAAGGGACTTGTGTGGCATCACACAGCCAAGGGGGTGTGACATGCCCCAGCAGTGCTAAAACTAGCATCGAAGCCTCGTCCTGAGTCACGGTCCCCTGATTCCCCAGGCCTTCTCCATCTGGGCTTTGCTGTCTTTGAGCTACCAGCATAGACTAGCCACACCCTGAACACCTGGTTCCCTGGGTTTAGAAGGACCCATTCTCTGGGGTATCATTGTGGCCGGACTCCCCAGTGACTGCTCCCCCAGCCTGACATTACCCTGTGCATTGTGCATTGTCCATCTCCCCAGGGTCCAGATGCTACTGCTGCCACAGCCCTCTGCCCAGCCCGGCTTTTTGGTGCTGGCTTCTTTTCCTTCCCCACCACCCTAGGCCAAGGTCCCACCATGCCTTTCTGAGGAGTCTGTTTACATTAGGACAAAATGGATGAAAGCAGGATTTTCTCACAGCTTCAGGCCCCACGCAATGGTGGACACGAGGCTTTGACAGTCTCATTTTTCCTGCAGGAGGAAGAGGGATTTTTATCTTCTCCCTGGAAGAGGGAATGACAGGAAAGCCACAGCAGCCAGCGCTGGAAGACAGACTGTGGTTTCTCATCATTAGAAAAATTAAAGTATACAGACAGAAATGTGGTTTTGCTTCATAACTGTATCCTGTCAACTAAATATTTCATTTAGACCTAATGCCTGAGCCAAATGAGAATCTCGAGCAAAACTGCACTATTAGAATACACTTAATTATTGATTCAGCCAGGCAAAAAATAAAAAATAAAGAAACCGGGCGGTGTTCTAATTCCTCTTATCAAGCATCTCCAGTGCTAATATGCACTCGAACAGCTGCTATTATCCAGGGGAGCCCACTGTCTTCAGCTGCAAAATGTACAACTTCACACCCACCCCATGGGACCAGATTGGAGGCAATGACCAAAACACATCTTCTCCTTCCAAGTTCCCCATTCAGGAACTGGGGTGGGGGCAGCAGAGGTCCCACAGTGGCATCCATAGGGGAACCTCCCCCCATTCTTTCTAACCTCTTAGAATAAGCACACATTATCACAGGTATACTGGATACTTGATGATTTCACTGACTCCCAAGCCGAAATTTCAGAGATGCCCCAAAATATCAGCTTTGGACCATCTGAATGTCTTGTGTGTCTTCACTTTCCTAAGATGACAGAGTTCATCTTAGGGTTCCAGCACTAAAAGGGACTCCAGACATGATCTGGTGCAATCCTCTCTTCTGCACAGGGAGTTGGGGTGGCTGTGGAGGTTGGGACATAGGCCCAGAGGTCATAGTGTTTGAGGGAAACAGAAAACTCAAGTTTCAGCTAAACAACATTTTGCAGGATGGGGGAGAGATGAATGAGAAGAGCTTGGAAGGAGGGTAAGGAAATGTCAGTGACTACGAGTGTACGACACGAGATATGGAATTTGTGATGTGTTTGGAAGAAGGCGAATTAGAATGCTGGGCTCTAAAATTCTTTGAAATGTTTCTTTGAGACTATTTTTCTAATCATGTTTTATCATTTCTCCTGGGAGAGATTATTTCCAACACTATAATTCATCCATAATCATCCATTCATCTGGCATTATCCCATTCATAAAGGCAAGACTCCATCTCGTCTCTTTCTCCTGCTTCCTTTCTTTCCCTCTCTATCCATGTACCCAGCCACCCACCCACTCACCCTAACACACGTAGGGGTAGATCTTCCATGTGCAAGATGCTGGAAGGCAAATGATCCCAAGTAACATTACACTAAGCACAGTCATCCCATGAGCTCCTCAAGGTTCTCAGTCACCTTGCAACAAAAATTTGAACTTTCTGATCCATGTGTGCTCAGTGAGACACTGGTGACTAAAATGGAGGAAGTTCCAACTTTGGAGTCAGAGGTGACAGAGTTAGAGAGGACCCTTCAGAAGCCATCCTGTCTCTGTACATGTCAGTCTTTCCATCTCATCAGTACGGTCTCTGGGTGAAGATGCAGACTCATGCTCTCTTTTCCAGGGGTGACTCATGGTGCTAGCTTGTAGAGGATGGGAGAGCTTTCTCCAGCCAACTGGTCACCCCACTCCCATTTTCTCTTCTATCTGGATTGTATTTTTCTTGCATCTGTCTATACAAATCCTTCTTAGTTCAAGTCCTACCACTTCTACCATGCTTCTTCTAGGTGCTGTACCTTTAAAATTTCATTGCCATCAGAGTTCCTGCCAAATTACTTGTGTGCTTCCAAGGACTTTGCACTGGATGCCTGCTTTTTTGTTTATGCACATCATTGAGAGATCTCTAACTATACTGGAGAATTTTCCAGGATAGAAACCATGCCAAAGCCCTGTCCTGCTGCTTCCTGTATTTCTGCAGACTTAACACACTCCACTCCACCCAAGCTAATTCCCTCCTCTATTTCTTACTCTTTCCTCAGAAAAGAAGATAGGAAATCACTTTTCCACCAGTTCCAGTTCCTATAAACTTTGCAGTCTATGACTGAAACAGACTCCAAGTCTCACGCTTTCTTTTTCATAAGTACCTCCTCTTTGTCTTTCAAGCACCATTTTCTTTCATATTGTCTTTGCTTTCCTTCCAATTCCTGAAACAGAGTCCAGATGGTGTGGAGGAAGACTGACAATGTGTTGAGGCTTCTGGAAGGCCCGCTGGCCAGGTGCTGACAAGTCCATCAGGTGCTCCTAGGACGGAGTAAGAGGTCAGGTTGGGGTGTGTCTTTTGTCTGTCTTCTGAAAGGATTACCTTGTTTTCCTATCTCTCAAATTCGGAAATATCTCTTAAGCTTGTTTTGGCCAGTAAAGTGCGGCTGAGGTGGCAATGTGCCAGCTTCAAGAACAGAACCCAGGAACGTTTGTTTGCTTTTGCCCTCTGTCTTAGAGAAAGCATTGCCATGTGAGTAGCACCAGTGACCCTGGTGGGTGCTCAAAGAGTTGCGGTCCTGCCCTGTGTCATAGCCAATTGCCAGCCATCATCTCAGGAGAGTTTCCTCCTCCTCAGCCCTTCCTTGCCAGCTGATCTTAATCACATGGGTGAATCCCCTCAAGTTCAGCCAAGTCTGGCCCAAATCAGCAGAATCACCAGATGGACTTACAGATTTGAGAGCAATAATAACTGTTTATTGTTTAATCCATTGAGCTTTGGGGTAGTTTGCCATGCAACAAGAGTTCATTGCCACAGGGATTGGATGGGTAGAGGGAAGAAATACTGCCTTCCAGATTTAAGGGAGCTGGGATGACTCTTTATGGCATGTAGGAGTCTCCATTACTTGGATATTATCTCACATCTCTCTCTGACTCTATGACCTGCTCCAGTTATGTCCTCTGCACATGCCTGGTTCCCCCACCTAATGTACACAGCAAGCCCCAGCCTTACAGAGCTCCTGCGATGGTGTAAACTCTGGTTTTGACTTCTATTCCCCCTTCCTCATATACCGTCCCACATCTCACCCTCTTCCCCTATGCTTGACTAATTCTTAAGTCTCCAGGCTCCAGCACAGCTGCCACATCCACCATTGTGGCTTCACTTCTGTTCTCTAGTCTCTGCATTCATGGCCCTAACACTGATCCTTTTCTACTAAGGTCTGAATGTTCACCCTCTTTTCAGGGACCACTGTTCTCAGATTAAAAAATATGGACACTTAGGTCCTAATTCATGCAAATCAAATCATGGGGTTGTGCATGCCTAGATTTAAAAGCACCCAGGTGATGCTGATACACAGGCAGGCTGAGAACTATTATTGCAGGTCTGATCTACTTGGGAAAAGTTATGTGAGATGGGGGGTGGGGGTGGGGGTCCCTGATGCCCATGTCTGTAGCCACTTCCCCACTGCCCCTCTGCTCTGCTGCTTGACCAGCATAGTCAGGAACTGCAGGGCTGCTGTCTTCTGCTGTCTTCATCCTACTGTCTTTCTTGTCTCAGCAGAGAAAGGATGTGAAGGTGAGCTGCCTCTGCTTCCCTGTCCAGCCATTCCTACAGAATCGCAAAGGCCATCTTAGTAAACGTCGTCCTGAAGGGAACAGGATGAGGCTGAGGAGTAGCACATGGCAAAGAACCTAAAATGGATCCTAGCGTGGTCTGTAAAGGTCCTTGGACACTCCCACCATCACCTACCCTGACCTGTGCCTCCTCCTGTGATGAGGTTTCTCATCCCCAAATGCACTCGGCTCTCTCAATTTGCATGCACCCCATCTCTTTCCTCACGTGGGCAGCCCAAGTGGACTCAGATTCCTCTTTATCCCAGAGCAATTCCTGGGTGCATTTCTCCCGGCAGACCCAGGGACATGATTGTGTACCATATGTGGCTACCAAAGGTACAGAGAAGGCAGCTTTCCACCATGAGGATGTCTGCCCCTAACTTTGGCATGAAAGTTTTTTTTCTCTGTATTTCTTGCCTGTTTCCTTTTCTGTCTCCCACTAGGCAGTGAGCGACCTGCTGGTTGATTCCACATGGTGATGTTCACCAGTATAGTCTCAGCTAAGGTAAAGCAGGTGCCCAGTGTATGTTGGGTGAAGGATGCATGAATGACAGAATGTAGGGGACATGTGGGTCAGTATGAAGTCAGGGGGGTTGGCCTTGGAGAATGTCAAAGGTCAAAACTTGGGAAAGTATGGTTCTACTGTTCAGTTGATACAGAGAAAGTTCAGTTTGAAACTAAACAGGTCAGAGTTCTAAAAATGGCTGAGAATGGCCGGGCATGGTGGCATGTGCCTGTAAGCGGCAGCCTAGGAAGCCATGGCAGGGACCAGAGATGGTGGTTCTAGTCCCATTCAGGGCAACATAATGAGACCTAGTTCCAAAAAAAATAGCTGGGCGTGGTGGTGCACCCCTGTAACCCCAGCTTCCTGGGAAGCAGAGGCTGGGAATTGCTTGAATCCGTGATACCCTGGGCAATGTGATCCTGCAGTTCCATGGGCAAAAAAATTGAGACCTAGTGTCAAAAAAAGAAGAAAAAGAACAAGAATGGCTGAGAATGAAGATAGGAGCAGGAGCTGAGTGGATGACAGGCAAGTGGACATGGGGCCTTAGCCATGGCTGGCTCAGGGTGCACCAGATCAGGGCAGATCGAGGTGGGAAATGGTTGAACTCTTCCCAAGTCACTCAGAACTTTCCTCTCCCTCAGTACAAACAAGGATGTGTATACTTGTGCACATACACAACACACATTCACACACAGTTAGGTGTGGACCACTTGGCTCAGACTTTGGAGAGCAAGTGTGAACATGGCAACCTTTAGGCCCTGCTGATGGTAGAATGATTTATTTTTTTCATTCAAGTAGCAGCGCTGCAGAGGTGCTGCGGCCGAAGGTCTGGTGTTAGACAGTCTACAGTACTGGCTCCACCTCTCAGCAGTGGTAGTGCTTACGGCTGAGCAGTGTGGAGCCTTCCCTCTCTTAGGTCTATTGAAAAGCAAGATTCAACAGATCCATTTACTGGGCACATTAATTAAAGAGGACAAACTGTGTAAAGCACTTAGCCTAGTCCTTGGCACGCAGCAAAATAAAACTACTGCTAGTGCTGGGCTTCAACAAATGCTCTTCAGCTGGCAAATACTCTGTCCAGTGCCTTGCGAGGCGAGGTGGATAATGAGAATGAGGCTGTGAGGTTGGGTGGGTGAAGATGCCCTAGACCTACATGCATTTTCCCCTCTTATGCATATGGCTAAGGCCAGCAGACAGTTAACTGTGGTTTATCCTGAGTATCTAGAAACTTGCTCTTTTAAGGCACTGGTGACCCCGTGTCCAGAGAAGGAAAAGGCACCACCTTCTCAGAGAGAAAATCCTGACAGGGCGGTTCATTAGACGGAGGCCCAGGTTTTCCTGGGAGATTTCCCCACCGTCCAAAACCCAGTGAGGTCTGACCTTGCAGATGGGATGAGCTCCCAGCCCCAAGCGGTGTGATTGCAGCTGGGGATGTGGCCATCCATAACAGGCGCACATGGGCCGCCAGCAACATTTCTGCAGGCGGGCTATTACTTACACTGTAGTTAGTGTCGCTTAACCAAAACGAATGAGACACGTGCTTGAAAGAAGAGCCCTAAATTGAACCAAGAGGGGAGTAAGTTACAGCTGGGGTCAATGACTGGCCTAGGGGACCAGGGGGCAGTGGCAGGAGTGACGCTGGGAGATATCAGGTCTTCATTGTGCAAACATTTGTGGGGGGGGTGGGCACAGGTAAATATCTAAGACTAGAACTCCCAGGGGAGGAGGATGCAGGATCCTGATGTAGGAATAGATCTTTTCTTGGGGGGAAAGTGGATAGGGCTGCAGTGAAATGAAGAACTCTGTAGGGGAAGAGAGTGGGGAAAGGGGGGACTTGGGAGAGTAGGGACACAGCCAGGAGAGGGGTATGGTAAGGTATAACTGTTTGACAATTTTTCTAAGGATGAATGTCCATGTAACCAGGCTGGTCCTGCCACCTCAGGGGTCTACGCTGCAGTCTCTGAGTTCAGGAAATCCCTCCCAAATAAGCATCAAAGGCAGCCCTGGCAGTTTCTGCTGAGAGCTTTTTTTTAAAAGCTGCCAACTTCTAAGACCCAAAATGATTTCCTTTGCTGATGGCATTCTTTTGTTGTGAGGACCACCCGTGACTCTGAGAAAGAGACAGACACATCCATTTTCCTTTCTCCTCTGACCCTGTACCCTTTCCAGGTTCCTGGGGATTATTAGGAATGCCAAAGGCACATGAAAATACAGAGCTTTTTGTGCCTTAGATTTTGTGGTCAGCCACAGGATAGGATACCCCAGTGACCTCTAGGACTCCAACAACCAGCTTAATGCCAACTCCCCAATAAAGTCTTCCCCAATCCCCCCTGACCATGTGCTTTCTTCCATACCTTGGTCTTGAGGCAGCAGTTGCAGAGCTGAGGGGAATGGGCCTGAGGAGACATGAGCTCTAACCCAAGGTCTGCGACCTTTCAGAGACTAGTGAGCCCTGCAAATCTCTACCACTGGCTAGAAAGTGGATTAATTCTAGTGGATGCAGTGCTGGGGGGCTGTGGTCATTGAGAAAGTGAATAGGCAGGACTGAGCAATGTGCACATTGCCACTTGGCTGGGTGACTGTGGAAGGGTCATTTAATCTTAGTCACTCACGTTTCTAACTTATAAAGGCAGGATGATCTCACAGATGAAGTAGGCGGGTCCAAACATAAAATGGATGGAGAAGTGCTTTGAAAAGCACTGAGATGTAGGAGGTTAGAAAGCAGAAGGTGTCGAATGAGAGGTGATCTCAGCCAACCTCCCTGACCACTCCCACCACCACCCCCAGAAAATTCAATAATGGGAAAATCACTCTCTAGCAGCACTGCTTCGTTGTCAGCAAAGACAAAGGTTTTTAAACTTATTTTTTTAAGCTATTTAACAAATACTATGGAGTACCCATTTTTGGACCACCATGACTTTTCCTAAAGCAGAACAGTGACCAAAGTTGGTGCCAGCTTTCATAGAGTATAGCACTCTTCCATTCTTGGAAGTGAGCTGAATTTCCTTGATAACATTGATTACCCTCCCCTCTAGATATTTAACCATCACTATCTGTACACATGTGCACATGCATGCACACACACACACAAATATACTCCCATACTTAAGGCTTCTCAACTCCAGCTTTCTTCAATCATTCCTTATGCAATAACAAGTCACAATGACTGAAATGCCCTTCACTTTCTTCTTTCACTTGGTAATTAGAGAGTTAAGGAATTTGCACATGACCCAAAGCTATTCTTTCCTAAGAAATAGTATAATTGTTAGGGTACCACTAGCTGCTATAACAAATAAGTCCCCTAAAGCTGGCTGACCACTATAAAATTTGTTTTCTCATTTACCTAAGAGTTTAATACTTCCAGCTGCTGATTATGGTCCAGGATACCTCAGGATTATCTATCTAGTCACACCTAGGACTGTAGATTACTTGGCAGTTAGTTAGTGGATGAGGAGAGAGCTTGGGGGAAGTATGCCCATGTCTTAAGCTCCATGACTTAAAAGTGATACACATAATTTCTACCCATATTCCAGTGAACAGAATTCTAGCCACGTGGCCTTTACTAGCTAAGTTAAGAAATCATACTCCCTAATTGAAGCAACTACTTGCATCAAATCTCCAGTATCGAAACTAGGTATCTCTTCCACAAAAAATAGAGCAAATTCATGTAACAGTGATAAGTACAGGGGGAGCCATGGTCACTGTGATAAACTTTTAATTTTAGGATCTTTGAAGCCTTCTTCTACCACATTCGTAGCACAGAGATATATCTTTCTCCTCACATCATGGAGAATGCAGATGTAGCACAGTCACGCATATCAGGCACAAGAAGAAAGTCAAGTTAACTGGGATGGGTCCTTGCTTGATTCTCACCTATGGGACAGGCTCATGGGATGGAAACCGCAGGTCAGGGAGGGATTTGGAGCCAATGCGAGAAGGAAGGTGAGTGGAGAGGTGAAGGAGAGAGAATTGCAACTCCCGAATGCCTACCTCCTACCCTTCCATGCAGTGGTAGTAAAATAGACAACCAACACTTCACTTCCCTCTACTTTCTACTTCTTCCCTTTCTTCTCTGTGGATTTGGGGCAGATCATTTGAACCTTTTACAAAAGAACCATTTAAATGTCAAAGGGACTCAATGTCTTTTGATTAAAAAAAGCTGGGGTGTGGTATTCAGCATGGATCATGGGTAGCCTGACTCTTAAGTCTTGCAACAAGCATCAGCCAATACTCTCAATCTGAAATAATCAAAAGTGAGCAATAACCACCAGCAAGAAGATAACTACCTGACTTGATAGTTATAAAGATAATTCTCCCAACACTTCTCTCCCCAAAGCAATCACAAGAGACATTTTCTGAAAGCTGTTAAGGTTTTCAAGCCCATTATATTCTGATCACCTTCCTGTTGCTGCTCACTATTATTTCAAATGTGACACTGGATGTGAGCACAATTATCCTGGTGTGTAGGACAGTTCAGTGCATACTAGGTTGGGATTATTAACCCTCTTACTCAGGATGCTACATTTCTATTCATGCTGCATTAGTTTTGTTGGAAGTCATGTACCATGCTATTGCATAACCACCTAACCTAACAGTGACCCAATCCCCTCTGACAGTTTTACAGGGATTTCTAGAAAACTGAGACTTCTCCCATTCGTACATTGCGCAAATAATTTTGGACCTAAGGGTGATCTTAAATGTAGCTCTTATAAATTTCATCTTGTATATTCTCTCCCATCCTTCTAGCCTGGTTTCTCAATCCAGATTTCTGTCATCCAGAATTATTAGCCACTCCGCCCAGTTGGGTGATATCTGTGACTTTAGTAAGCAAACTTTCTTTGTGATTTAAGCAGATTTTGTTCATATAATTCAGTGAAAGGAAAAGTAGGAATTCAGTTCACTTGAGTATGAGCTATCATCTGTAGGCAGGTTACATGTGGAACATTTAAATTGACTCTACTTTACTTTTTGTTCATCTCCTGAGAGGCAGAAGGAAATTTCAAGAAAATGCTGCTTGGTGCTGGTTAAAATGTTCTGCTCTTGATGGAAAGGTAATAGATGTTTCATAAGCATTCTAGCCTTCAGATCTCTACAAACAAAACTCTTCTCACACAAATCAGGAACTCCCTCCATCTGCCCCAACCCAGAAAATGATGCCTCCATTTTTCCAGTTGTTTAGGTCATAAAACCTCATCATTTCTGTTTCCTTTGTTCTGCCACCCCAACTTGAGCTCCACCTTTAGAATCTCAGACCTGCCCCAACTGTCACCACCCTGTCCAAGTTGCCATCATCTCTCACCTACATCACTTCATTGCCTCCTCACATCTATCCTATTTCTGCCACTGCTCTATTACCTTTAAAAACACTAATTCAGATTATGCCACTTTTCTGTTTATAACCCTCCAGTGGTTCTTGACTCATTCAGAATAGAATCCTGGTGGCCAGTGGTCTACCACATCCTAAGTGGTCAGATTCCTTTGGTCTCTAAGGTGACCTCCATCACTCCCTCTGTAACTGCTCTCAACCACAGCTTTGGTTGTGTCTAGAGAATTTTAGGTCGATGTGTCCCCTTTCCTAGTTACCTCGCATAGCTTTCCCTCTCTTCCATTGGGTCCTCTTATGATATTTTATTGGAAAGGCTACTCTGATTATCCCATCTCATTTTATTCCTCTTTTCATTCTATTTTATTTTTTTCAATAGCATTCAGGTGTCCTGTCTCACTCCTCCTGCTTTAATATAAATTTCATGAGGACAAGAGTTGTGTTTTCTTCACACCTAGCACATAAAAAGCACGCAGTAAATTTTTGTGGAATGAATGAGCAGATGACATCAGTCTGGACTCTAGTCTTAGTTTTCCCAGCAATAGTATGTTGTATGCCTGGTGGATTTTAACACATCACACTAAGGAATGCTTCAAGTGAATTCTCAAGCAGAAATCAAACAGACAATTTATCAGAAAACTAATTCTATTCAAGTGGGGTCTGAGGACTGAAATGAAGGTAGAAAAATCAAAGACCTTTGATAACTATGTATATTCTAAATATTCCTCAGTGAGAATGTATGTAAACCATAAAACCAAAACACGAACTTAATCACTATCATCGCTAAAAGTCACCAGATTTCATGACTATGAATAATTGTGGTAAATGACCATTTGTGAGATGTTTAAAGGGGGAATAATCATTCTGTAAACCTTATTTGAGCTTAGTTGTCACTGTCTCCACCATCCCTCCCATCACTGATGATCTCAGGGTGAAGATAATATGAAGTTCCAGGAAGAATGGTGGTGTGCCCATACTAGGTACTCCGGACAGAGAAGAGAGAAAGGAACTGTGGAATTTATGGGGAGGTAAACCTGAAATGTCTACTGAGACTCTACCCATTGTTGAAAGGGAGGAACATCAAGTCTTCAATGTTAAATGCAGATTCAATTAGAAATTTTACTGGAATTTCAAGTTACAACCATTTCCCCCCATAAATGACAGAATTATATGGCATCATGGAGAAACTGACAGGTAATTTGGGAAACGAAAGGCTCCTTGGACTCTGTAGTTAATGGAGAGTTTAGCACCAATTCCTGCGTAATTTGCACTTCTGAGAAACAGAATTATTATAAAGTCAGACATCTCCAGCACTTTCAACTCTTGGATGTGCCCGGCTCTAAGATGACCAGGAATGGAGAAGGGCTGAGGTCAGAGGTTGCCATTTCAATATCTGAGGCTGCCCGGCTCCCCCAAACTGGCATTTGAACTGAAGAGTTGAAAATTGGAGGTGACATTCAGAAGTCTCTGAAAATTATAACCCTGACTTCCTCCTTGAAAAGCTTATCTGAATCCTAGCTTATCCTTTGATGAGGTTACTGAAAAAGCACTCTGCTCTGAGCTCTTGAAAGATAACAGTCAGCGCAAGGGAGGCCCAGCTGTCTCCCTTGGGGGAAAACAGTGGCAGATGTAACAAGCTAGGGACACTAATTAAATGGTCTGGGCAACTTTCTGGGGATGAAGGAGACTGCCCCTGAAACCTTTTCTCCCTGGGCACCACCGGGGAGTGATGCCCTGAGTGCATGCGGCCCCCTTAATGGAAGGGCCCCCCATTGCTGCCCTGGGAAGCAGGCATTTGTGCCTAAAATGCAGTCGCTCAGGAGAGCATGGCTTTCCCCCTGCACCTCAGGCAACTGCTCTGCTTATCTTTCTACCAAACAGGGATGAGAGAGAAAGGAAGAGTTGTGGCACCGCAGACACCTCCTTCCCCAGGCAGCATCTAAGTCTCAGCGGTCCTGAAGACAAAACCACTCTCTGTGTTAGAATTGATGCTCCTGATCCCTTTGAGAAGGCAAGTAGGATCATCTATGATTACTGCCGCCCACGCAGGTCTATCTTTTATCTGAACTCTACGCTGCCTGGGGTCTTCCACACTTAACGTTGGCCCTACTGGTAGTTATGTGTAAGTTGTTTGTAGGGACCAGAGTGTCGCAGTGAGGTGGTAAGCTCTGTGAAAGCAGGGGCCATATTTTACTCTTACTATTCCCAAAGCTACTTGAATGCTACCAAGTACAAAATAGTTGCTCATTAAATACCCTATTAGTTTGGCAAGTATGGAGAGAGACATAGTGTTGGGAGTAGCAGTCCCCTGGGTCACATCCGGCCTCCTCTGATTCCTGCTGGGCTGTGACTTTGAACAAATGCATTCACCCTGGTAGACTGCTTCTTTACCTGTCTTGGGGGGATAGAAAATCTAGCCTGTGTATCTTATAACATAGTGGTTATAAAAGTAAAAGGCTTAAATTAATGCCATTGGTTGCTAGTTATGATTTCTATTTATAAACAGATTTAGATTAGACACTCAGGTTACTCTCTGGGCCCTGATTTTTATAGTTATAATAAATTATGCTTTGAAATGTACTCATTGCTCAATAGCAGGCAGTGAGTATCCACTGCATACATAGTATCGTCCTATGCAGGAACAAAAGGTTATATCTAAGCCCTACAGTCTTATATTTCTGTGACAAGAGGGTGTAGCCAACTAACAGATGAAATAAATGCTTCCTTCTGTAAGGGTGATAGCCATCGGGTAATCTATCCCAAACAGTCCATTTGTACTATATATATATATGTATATATATATCATTATATGCTTTGCATTCAAGCTGCATTAATTCTACAAACATGCACCTATATGGTTCCAAAAGTACGAAATAAATGCTAAAAAATAGTTTCCTTAAGACAAAAATCAATTTTATTTGGAGTTGGTTTTCTATATTAAAAGAAGCAGTTGTTTTAAGAAGAAACAGAAACCCCCCCTTTCTCTCCACACAGGAAAAGGATGTTCCTAGGAGGTGTTGTAATTCCAACTCCAGCCAGGAAACAAAGCCTCTGGCCACTGGAGGAGCCATTTCAGAGGGATTCAGTCAAGGCCATGGAAGGCCCCAGACTGAGAAAGGGAATGGGGGGGGGGGGAGCGGCACCGGGGGGCCTGTTTAGAACAGCCTCCTCGGAGCTGAGAGTCCAAGTTGAGCTGTAAACAATCATTGACTTTGCAAACAGTGCGTTCTCTCCCAAACCAAAGAGTAATCTTCTTGTGTGCACAGCGTGGAAAGGACAGTTGGTCCCAGGGTGGTCTTTTCAACCACGGCCGCACACACAGATAACAGTTATTGTCAGCACCACCATTCTCTAAAATAAACGACAGATAAATACGCATCTGAGTAGCACACACATAGACGCACTACCTTCAGAAAGTCCTTGTGGAATATAAAAATTTAATAACCCGGGTCATAGGTATGGTAGGAAAAAATCTGTTAGTAGCGTTTTAAAACGAATGAACTGCAGTAGCAACTGGAACGTCGGTTCACATGGCAGAAATTTTCTTTTTTTTTTAACGAATATTGTCAAATATGTCTTCCCGAAATACCACGAAGAGTGTCTGGAAATAGGTTATCCACAAATTAATTTCACAACGTTGTGCCTAAATGTGTCTAAAACAACTAATATAGTAGAGGAATACTCAATCACCTGCCTCTATGAAACACCAATCAATGGATTGGCCACTTGTTTTCATTTCATTAGAAGGTTGCATCCATCTAATTTTCTCTATGAAGAACATTTCCCCCCCTGGTTTTTCAACTGACATTCTGTGTCCCTGGAACAATGTTTGGCATACAATAAGTACTCAATAAATATTTATTCTGTGAAAAATTGCATCATTAAAAGGTTATTAAGTGAGTAACTTGATTTCAAATCGTAGTTAACAAGTAAGGCAGCGTCTGAACTAGTAGAAATGAAATGCATATTAGCTATGCAAGGCGAGTTCATTCCTTTATTCATTTATTCACCAATTATTTACTTATTTACTTATTCATTCAAACAACAACTACTTAGCATTGACTATGTTCAAGTCACCGTGATGGGAGACACAAAGTCACATTATGGCAGACACAGAGATGGATAAGCGACATTTTCTGCCATCAGGGAAGTTATAATTATGTTTGTGTTAGAGAGAGAGGTGTGACCAAATGTAACATCAGGCTGAGGGTTGAATTGGTAAACTGACTTGTTTGGTTCCTTTAATTCCGGAATTTCATGATTCCATGACTTAAGCACTGAGCTTGAATGTTTCTACAATACATGCAACTTGAAGCTATTGACATTTAAAAGGTAAATGCTTTTAAAGGCGGAGGCTTTCTGAAGAAGGGACATTTTAAGTGAACTGCTCTGGACTCACAAGATTCTTGAGATTGCTGGGTCAGATGTATTCTTTTACCTTTTTTTGTTTTCCCCAATGAATAGTAAGTTCCATCCATTAGTGTGCATAAAATGAGAACAGTACATGGCTGAATTTTCCCCTACGTTTTCTCCTTATCAATAAACTTGAAAGACTGGAAAAAGTAGGATACTGAAGGCAACTTATTTAAAGATGCAGTTTGTGGGACCGTGAAAGATAAATATTCATTAGAAAATGACAGCATCTTAAAAAATTGTGGTTTATTAAAACTCTACACACTTGGATGGTGAGACACAATTTATAAAAACCATAGAGTTTCTCAGAATAGATTAGAATATAGGCAGTGTTTCCTAAAACTACCGAGACACCAAACAGCTTTCTGGCTAGTATTAAGAACTGAATCATCTATTTCAATCAACCTTGTACTGTTTCTACTCACTGTGGTAGAGTGGGCAGCCCTGATCCAAGATAGCTTTGCCTGTGGGGAGGGATCCTCAAGGCAGGTCACCCCTGGTTCACCTTACTTTGTGTCACTGCGGTCTCCTTATACAGCATGGAAGGGATACACACAAGCCAGAGCCCAGCTCACCTTGGGAGGTTGGCACACAACATAAAAGCCCAGAGATGTTTCCTTCTGACAAAGTGATCCCTTCCATTTGTATGGACCTCAGTTTCCAAAGTGCCTTGCACAAAGGTCATCTCTTTGGCCCACAAGAACCTGTTTTTTCCCCCTTCATTCATTTACTGAAGAGGCCCCTGAATCTTTAAGTGGGACTGTCATTTTCTCAAGGAACATGACTAATCAGCGGTGCATATGTTTTTCTTCTATATTATGAGACCACTGTGTTACATGCAATGACTTCGAGGGAGGACATACAGTCCTTTCTCTACCCTGAGGGAGATGTCCTCTGGCCAAAGCTGAGTGCATAATTGATGCAGGCTCATGACCCAAGACCCTCTCAATGCCAGTACCAGGCAGCATTTCTCCTGATCTCCAGCTGGTATGGATGCACTAGCTCCCAGCAGATCAACTGCTGATGCTGGAGGAGAAGTGTTCTGCTCTACTTCTCCACCCCATGGAGGGAGTAAGGTATAAAGAAAATATGGCATTAGGGAGCCTGAGCCACAGCTAGGGCCAAAGTTATATAAGGAGAGGGCAGATGGGGTGGGATCAGAAGTTTCTACCTAGAGGAATGGCCAGTACAGTTTCTCTGCAACAAACCCTGTTGAGTCACTCTGGGGGCACTGGGTCTATTCATCCTCTACCTATTTGAAACCAACACTCTGAAGGGCCCCTCCGGAGACACTGGACGCTGACTCTAGGGACTTTGGCAGTGAAGCCATGATCTTGGTTTCAGATTCCAATTCACAGGGCATGTGTCTTGAGGTAGGACACCAGAAAGTATCCATAAAATGGACAGAAAATAACGTATCTACACTGATAGTTTTTTAAGAGGCAGAAATACAACAGCACTTACGAAAAGTCCAAATAAACATTCACATACTATATGAATGCAGGAGTTTCCCACAAGGCAAAAGGGCAGGGTGAGCTATCCTCACCTAGCCTCCTGCCCCTGCAAGGCCTAGTGGTCCTACCCAGAAACTGGCCACAAGATGGACAGTAGATCAGTTATTGCTAAGAGCAGGGTTTCCCAGCCCTGGCTCATAACCCAAGGGACAGACTCAAGACCAATAAGTGCAAATTACAAGGAGACAGGGTTTGGCTTCATGTTAATTACTATAATAACAACAACTGATACATATTGGATGTCTACTCTGTGTGAAGTCTTCTGCTAAGTCTTTGCCTATTTAACTTACTTAATATGTTGACCAAGGTTACCGTCACTACAATCATTCAATATTTATTGAACCATATAGTCAGGCTCTGACATAGGAACCAAGTCACAGAGGTGAAAGATACAGACTCTATCCTCAGGGAGTTCATGGTCTTACATAGGAAGAAATCCAATATAGAGATATCACGGAAATGTATTTTTAAAAAGTCAGGGTGGAAGGCTCAGGTTGCTAGGAGAGGTCGGTCAAGGTCAAAGGACAATACTCAAAGGACACACGCACACGTGGGAGGAAGGCTGGACCTGCTCTGTGCAGCACTGTAGCAAAGTGCCCTCGAATAATCAGTAGGAAAATAAATATTGCTCCGTGTCATATGGGCTAAATTAGCTGCTCCCGGGGCCAGATAATGACACAAATAAGATTGTGCAAAGCAAGATATTATAACGTATTTCATAAGCTGCAGTGATATTTTTGCAGCCCATGAAAAACAAGATAATGCCCATAAAAATAAGATATTATGGCAAAATCGGTATTAATTACTAGGAGCCAAAGTGCACTGCTTGAGGCTGTAAAACTTTTAATATTCCAGAAGAAAGCAGTTCAAGTAACAGGCTAACCACGATCGCTTAATCGCCTGGCAGCTTCCCAGCCTATCTTGGGGAACAACAGAGCCGAGACAGCAGAATCAGCCCCAAACAAACAGCCCCGTGAAGCGTTGCTAATTTGGCTGAGATGGCTGGGTGGGGTGAGGAGGGCTGAGAGCAGGAAAGTGCCCTCCTTGCAATTTACCTTCTTACTATTGATGAACTGGGTCCCATAGATGGCTACTACCGGGTTAGCGTGTGTTTGAGGTTTTTGAGATATCATGTGCCACTGGTTTCTGAAGACGGGCTTTTCTCACTGCTGTTGATCTAGATCAGCTACATGGATCCTTGGTGGGTCAGGAATTTTACTCTATTTCCTGCTCCCTCCTACATTTCATCCATACACACACATGTACACCCTCACACACGCACACCCACATTTCATCCATACACACATGTGCACATGTGCACACATGTGCACACATACACACTCAGCACAGAGTTGCTCCCCATGCAAAGGTCAGGATCTTGTGACTTCCCACTCTTTGAATGTGAGGCCAATTTGGTGACAGCCTCTCATGCGCCATAAACGAAATAGAAACATATGCCCAGGAAGCAATAAAACAGCTCTGAACCGACATCCCTGCCGCCTGTTGGGTGGCAGCTGAAATCAGACATCTTAATGTATGATATTATGGGAATTACCCACATTAAGATAAAATATCTGGATTTAAGTAACCATCTCTTGCTCTGAATTAACTGAGAGACTGACACAGGAAACAAAGGCAAAGGGCTGGGGCTAAGGGGCTGGCTTATAGGTACCACAATCTCTCAGGGGGGTCCACTCTGCTCCCGAGTCTCAGGCACTGGGGAGAGGTACCAATACACGGCATGCCCTTTCAGAATACTTACTGAGGGGATGATGAGCTGTGGTAAGTCCTCCCTCAACCACCAAGTACGTGCTCCTTCCCATCTGCTTCCCCCTTCCTTCCCTGCACACAGCACAGCCGCACGAGCCTCTACTTCCCTCCCCTGGCTGGAACCTATACTGCAGGCCCACCAGCTCGAGCCAGGCTAGGAGATGTCCTTCTCTCAAGGGGCTCGGGCCAGATTTACTGTTCCCAGTTGCCAGGAATCCCTTTATTACAAGCTCCTTCGCAGGCAAAACAGGCAGGTCTGAATAGGAAGATCAAGGTGGTTCTGGAAAGCTGGCACAGAACTGTCAAGCACAGGACTCTCCCTGCTGTTTGGTCAAGGATCCCCATCTCCTGGGCTGATACCCTGGTGCGTTTTCCTGAGCTTTAGAATGACCTGGGTCCATTGCTAACCTGGCTCTGAGATTCCCATGGAAGAGCGAGTCGGTTCCCACTCCTTCTGCAGCCATGCTTCTTTCATTCCATTTGCCCCATGAAGCGAACTCAGGCCAGAAAAGGTAACCGGTGGTGAAGGTATAATGGACCCTAAAGAGCCTGAATGGCTGCATTTGCCTGGGTGGGCAAGTCCCTTGAGGTTTTAAGATCTAAGTTGGGCTGACCTTTGGATCTTTGTTACAGGTATTCCTACATCCCCGAGGGGGCTGCCGCTGTGTGAGATGTGGGGCAGGAGCAGGGCAGAGGCACCAGGAACAGAGTAAATAAACCCTATTCCCAGGAGGCTGGGTAATGAGGCAGAAAGAGAACCAGTGCAGGGTGTGGGAAAGTGTCACTAAATGGTGGAGGTGGGGGGTCAGGGGGGGGTGGAGCAGAGGGGGAAAGAGGGAACCGGTATATCAAGCATCATGGAAACATGTGTGCAGGGGAAGTCTTGAGTTAAAGAGTCACTGGGGAAGGACCAGGGAGAAACAGGAAGGGGATGTTCACATGGGTGTCCAGGCTGTGTGGTATTGATGGGGCAGAGGAAATAGCTAGTGAATCACAACACAGAGAGCTGGCTGGCACAGATCTGCTATACAGAGAAACGTAGGCCATGAAATTAGCTCGCAGGCCCCTGGGGACACCAGGGGCAACTTAACATGGGGGCTGGGGTGATGGTCAGTACTAAGAAGAACAGATGAGATCAGCGCCCGATGCACAAACCCTAACCTGGATTTCCTTGTCAGCTGAAAATGTAAATGTGAAAGGCCAAACTTTGAAGCTCTGAGAAGTAAACAAGGAGACGCTCTTTGAGACGGTGAGGTGTGGAGGATTTCTCAGCACAAAGAGCATTAATAATGAATTAAAAGACTGATAAATTTAACGACATTAAAATTAAGAATGCCTGTTCACCAAAACAACAGTGCAAAGAGAGTGGAAAGACAAACCACAGATGGCAAGAATATATTTGCGACAAATAGATTCAGTGAAGGATTAGCATCCAGAATATAAAGAATCCAGGAAAATCATTACGGAAAAGACAAACAATCCAAGAGTTAAATGAGGTGTGTGTGTGTGTGTGTGTGTGTGTGTGTGTGTAGAAAACAGTCCCCATCCGGCCATGGGTCAAGCATTGTGGGGAAGCGGTTAGTTTGGGGGAAGGGGGGGTCAAAGGATAGAAATTTGGCTGGTGGAGAGGAATGGGGGGGAGAAATGTGGCTGGCGACTTTACAGAGATTAGAAGCTCCCTCCCCCACCTTTGGAAACCCCTCCCAAGAGCCTTGCGCTGAAAGCATGGGTTCAATTTGTCTCTGGGGAGGCCCTCAAAGAACCTTAAACAGTTTATAAACGAAAGTAAAATCATGTCAAGGCACCCCTACTTTGGGGTCCCTGTCTTGGGCACCGTCTGCAATGAATCTACAGCCTCCGAGCTTTGAGAAGACACGAGATAGACCCCAAAACTGAGGGGGCTGGACCTGCCAGATGCATCCACGCATCGCCTCTGCTAGACCTCATAGCTCCTGCAGGGGGCGCTCCACTGTGGGACCTCCCGGCTATTTCCTATGAAAGGGACGGGAGACTGGCTCTGGCGACCAGCACCGGAGGTGGAAGCGGCTCTTCAAGGAAATCTGCAAAGCCCGCATTGCCTTGAAATGCTGCGCACTATTTCCGTGGACTCTTAAACAGAATAATTCATTAGTCAGCGAAGAACAATCAATATCACACTCCGACAATTACACACTGACTCTGTTTACCCAGTGGACCCTTTCTGATAATATTATTTATGATCCCAAATAACTCCATTGGTATTCAATAGAGCCGGGGGGCCCTCTGGGACCGGGACACAATCAAATGATGAAGACATACGACTTGCTCAGCCCTGGAAATACTCAGACGCATTTCACTGATGTTCATCTCCGACTCGTCTCTTCCCCAATTGGTCCTACAACCTCGCTGACAGCACCGCGCGCATGGCTGGGGAGGCCGGGGGTGGGGGAGGTCCTCTGATGGACCAGCCTGAGATGCAGCAAGGGGATCTTACTACGGTCGTTTCAGGCTTCATTGAAGAAGACGCCGGACAGTTTCATGATTTCTAGTCTAGTCAAAGGGATGTCATTTGGCCCTGCCTGCAGGAGAGTGTGGAATGCACGTGTGGGGAAGAATAGAGGGGGAAAGAGAGGGGAAGATGAGAGCAGGGCTGTTGGGGGGGGGAGGGAGGCGTCCACTGTCGGGTAAGAGTGAGAGGCAGAGGATGGTGTGGACTGAGGTCACTTTCACTGTGGTGAGAGTGTGCAGGAGAGACAATTCACTTAAAACACTTCTCCGTCATTGGACATATCACCCTGCGCGTACCACCGAGCATGACGTGATTAAAGACAGATGGCAGGACGACAGCCCTGTTCTCTCTCTCGCCCCCTTGCCCCTCTACCAGCACCTTCTCCGATCCTCACGTGCGCACACCAGAGCCAAGTAGCACCACCGATGAGACCTGGATGCCATGTCACAGCCGCAGGCTGGGCGGCATGATGGTGGAGCCTCCAAGCCCAGGGTGGAGATGGGCTCGCAGGCGAAGGGGCGAGAGGGCAAAGAGTGGAAGCAGGAAGGGGGAGGCCTTCAGGTCCTGGCTCTCTTATTTCTCAGCCTTCGCCCTTCTCTCCCCTGGAGTGCAGACTGAACACGAGGAAGTCAGGAGGTGAGAGAGGGCATGGTCCAGGTGGCCTCACCCTGTGGTCTCAGGGTCTCAGCCTGATGGGGACGATAGAGCCCTGTGCGTTTGGGCTGTGCTGCCTTTCCGAGGACAGTTGAGACCTTGGTGCCAGGGGCTGGCGCTCCCTTTTGCAACTGTCCCTTTCCAAGTGCTCTTCACGGCAACCCTGACAGCTCAGTGGGGCAGCACTACTACCACCTGCATGTGCAGAGGTGACCAGGAGCTCGAGGAGCGCCCAGGGCCAGGACCAGGAGCTGCAGACCCCACCCGACCACCTCTTCTGCAATGTTCCAGACATTCTGCTCAGGGGTGAAAGAGACAGATCAGAGACATCTGCCCACAAGAGGCTCTGCATCTGTTGACCAGAGATGAAAGTGTCCACAGGGAACACACTGCAAGTTAGAGAAGAGGGTCTGGAAGAGCAAGGGCTCAGTTTATGACCCTCCAGAGCTAGGGGTGGAGGGAAGAGGTGAGCAGAGCAGAAGCTGCCTCGAGGGACCTGTGGAGAGTTGCTTTTTTAAAAATATATATACTTCATTATGTAGTTAATTATTTCACATCTTTGTAATCCCCAGGGCTCTCCCCTCCCTGTTTCCTCTCTCACCTGTCCCCTGCCCCCCCAGGTTGTGAACTTGTTTATTTTTTAGCTTGTTTTGACTTTTCCTCCTGGCCTTTTATTTTTTCTATGTCCCATATATTAGTGAAACCATTTGGTTTCTGTCTTTTTCGGACTTGTTTCTGCTAACAGGATTTCTTCTAGGTATATCCATGTTATCATAAAATCATCCAATTTGTCATTTTTAATTGATGAGTAATATTCCATCGTGTATATATACACCACATCTTTTTCATCCAGTCATCTGTTTTGGGACATTTGGGGTTGTTTCCATGTCCTCGCAATTGTAAATAGTGCTGCAATAAACATCCCAGAGCACAGGTGTCCCTTTGTACCCATATTGAGGTCTCTTTGTGTAGATTCCCATGAGAGCGATTGCTGGGTCAAATGGCAGTTCCATTTTCATTAGTTTGAGGGTTCTCCACACAGCTTTCCATAGTGGCTGGACCAGTTTATATTCCCACCAGCAGTGTAAGAGCGTTCCTTTCTCTCCACATCCCCGCCACTTGTTGCCCTTTTTTTGGATGTGGGACATTCTTACTGGTGTAAGGTGGTATCTCATTGTGGTTTTGATTTGCATTTCCCTGATTGCTGGTGAGGCTGAGCAGATTTTCATGTACCTGTTCGCCATTTGTATTTCCTCTTTGAAGAAATGTCTTTTTAGTTCCTCTCCCCATTTTTTGACTGGGTTTCTTGCTTTGTTTTTGCTAAGTTGTGTGATTTCCTTATGGATCTTTGTTATCAACCACTTTTGTAGAGGGCAAAACTTTTCTCCCATTCAGTTGGGTTTCTTTCTGTTTTGTCTGTTGTCTCTTTTGCTGTACGGAAGGAGAGCTGATTCTTGACCTTGGACTCGGTCCAAGATCTGAGGGTCTGAGAGCTGCCGTGTCTCCCCTGGACGCTGTGGCACAGACCTCCCACAGTGGGGACTTCCGACTGGACATCTCTTCACTTGCAGAATACTCTTCTCAGCCACTAGTTGCTCACTATTTTCACATCTATGAGGGAGCCAGAGGTTTTGTCCAGTTTTCCTTCGCTGAGTTTCCACTGGCCTGAGCATGGTCCCATGGGTGGCAGCGTACATCCCAATCCAACTCCTGCTTAGAGGCCTAGACAGTCAGCAGGAAGCACGACTGACTCTGGGAGAGCAAGACATGCAATGCTCCCTCTTCTCCCCTCCCCCATCACCAAGACCAATTTTCCAAGCAAGAGCCACATGCTGAGTGGAATTCTCCCACAATACTGAGGCCCTGTGTTTGGCTCTTGAGGTGATTCCACTGAACACCCAGAGGCCTGAGGTAAAAAGCGCTCATATTCACTTCATTGGGAGCAAAAAAGTTAAAGTTCAGCTCTCTCCAAAGAATCCTATCACGAATACCCCACCCTCAAGATCTATTCTTTCCTACCCTTGCTGAGAGTGAGCATCAGGAAACATATTTCTAGATATTTCCTTTAAAATTGACATCTTGGTCTAGCTTCTCACTGGAAGCATTCTGTCATCTCAGATTCTGGGTCCCATTGCAGGAAGCTGGAACAGGAGGGGCCAATTCTGGTTGGGGAGATTCAAGGATATGAATTTGGGGGAGGTAGGGCCATTTGGGGTGGAGGGAGAAGCAGGGTGTTACTAGAAGCATGCCATTGGGGTAAATGCCATGGATCCCCTGGCATCCAGGTGCATAGATGAGGTCCTGCAGAAGCAGAACTAAGACTACCTATGGGTGCCCTTCCTCCCTTAGGTACCAGCACTGAGCTAAAGGCTTCGGCAAAAGGATCTCATGTCTTATTTCCAAGTGTCACTGGTGTGATACTGCAAATCAGAGTGTTGATGCTCTTCAATGTGTTCTCATTATTTGAGCTCTTCAAAAAGGAGGTGCATGAGAGACTTGGACCTGAACTCTCTCATCTTTGAAGAGCTGAGGAGGCACACAGACATTCCAGGGACGACAACTCAGCCTCCCGCCATGGAAGGAATCCCTTCTACTGAAACTCTGGGAACACATCTGTTTGAAGGAACTGAGAAAATGGCGATGACCTCTATTTCTTTGAACTTGAATTTAACTTTGGCAGATTGGATTTTCCCTGGACTTGCCTTTACCAGGGCAAAATATGTTGATTTTGGAGTTGAATCTCTTTGGGATTCTAATTTCTGAATTTTCCCTGGGAATTTGCGAATGGGAAGTTTTATAACCAAATGTGGGGGCATCCTATTTTGGCATTTATTATTGAAGACTCTTTATGCATTTTTATTAGCTCTTTAAGCATTTTATTATTGAAGTATCTTCAGGCTGCTATTAAATCTCATTACAGAGCCTCTGATGAGTTTACTGGGCCATGTGGCTGGATATAAATTTAGAGAGGAAAGAGAACAAGTCTCTGAACTTTCAGCCTTGGTTAGAGCATAACTTAGAGTTGATTTAATTAATGTAATAGCCTTACCTATTTCAGGGCCTTTTGGAAGTAAAATCCAGCCTCATAATAGCCCCAGGAAGGGACAGAAGGAGGTGAGGTGGGTGCTGGGAAAGCATTGGAGATCTGGGGAAGGACTTCTCAGGACTCGGGCGCACAGCTGCATATCTGGCTCACCAGAGCTTAAACATGAAGCCAAATTGGTTAGAGGCACAAAAGTCTGGGGAGTGCTTACCCCCAATTCTCTTATTTCTACATGGAGGGACTCCCCTTGAGTGATCTATGCAGCCCTGCTCTGTCCTTTCTCACCCAGCAAGAATGGATTGAAACTTGCAAGTGTATGTGTGACACACTCCACCCCACTCCTGACATATGCCCTCCCTCAAGGGACACAACCCACTGCCACCAGCTCTGTGGTCAGACAGGGGACAGACTCTTTGCCAGAGAGACCTAGAGTTGTGGGGAGTCGGATCAATTCGGGGGGCAAGAGCAAGTTGTATCTGCCAGCACAATCTACACACCCTGGTCAACAGACTAGGGAATCAAGGGGATCCTCAGATCTCCATTTCTCTGGTTCTTGGTCTACTCTGAAGTGGTCCTGGACTCAGAGGCAGAAAGCAGTGCTACCTGTGTGCCCCCCCTCCCCCCCGCAAGCCTGAGAGGCAACTCTTTTGGACCAATAGCCAAGTGACTCCTCAACTGTGAACTAACAGTTTTCGTTTGGAATGAATCATGCGCTTTCAATTTTCCACTTCAAAAACACACACTTCAGCAGAAGTCACTTTACAGCAAATGAAAGGAGGAATTTCCCGAGGGAAGAACAGGGTTTGATACTTAGCTGAGGGCAGAGGGTATGACTTAGGGGCATCTGTTTTCCCCCACTGTGAAGTCCCCAGGAAGGCTTTTTGATGTTGTTCCCTCAGAGGCGGGAAGCGGTGTCTGCACAGTGCTGATGCA
>PVHY01020000.1:0-26366 GCA_004024945.1 Uropsilus gracilis | reverse complement strand
TAAAAAAAAAAAAAAAAAAAAAAAAAAAAAAAAAAAAAAAAAAAAAAAAAAAAAAAACCTCCTCTCCAAAAAAAGAGAAAATGGAGGCCTAACTATTCCAAACTTCAAGCTATACTACATAGCCATAATACTTAAAACAGCATGGTACTGGTACAACAACCAACAATCAGACCAATGGAACAGAATTGAGAGCTCAGAAATAAAGCCACACACATATAGCCAACTAATCTTTGACAAAGGAGGGAAAAACTTACATTGGAAAAAAGATAGCCTCTTCAACAAATGGTGCTGGGGAAACTGGACTAAGACATGCAAAAAAATGGACCAAGACATCTCTCTCACGCCATGTACAAAAATTAATTCAAAATGGATAAAAGACTTAGATATCAGACCTGAAACCATAACATACATAGAGGAATACTTGGGCAAAACCCTCCATGAAATACAATTCAGAAACCCCTTCCTGGAATCATCTGCAGAAGGCAAAAAATTGAAAGAAAACATAAACAGATGGGACTTCATCAAACTAAAAAGCTTCTGTACTGCAAAAGAGACAGCAGAAAAAACTAAAAGAAGCCCAACTAAATGGGAAAAAATTTTCGCCCTTCACAAGAGTGATAAGAGATTAATAACACAGATCTACAAGGAACACACACAACTAAACAAAAACAAAACAAGATGGCCAATCAAAAAATGGGGACAAGAACTAAAAAGACACTTCTCCAAAGAGGAAATACAAATGGCCAACAGGCACATGAAAAATTGCTCAATATCACTAGCAATCAGAGAAATGCAAATCAAAACCACAATGAGATACCACTTTACACCAGTAAGAATGGCCCACATCAAAAAAACAGGAAACAACAAGTGCTGGCGTGGATGTGGAGAGAAAGGAACACTCCTACACTGCTGGTGGGAATGTAAACTCGTCCAGCCACTATGGAAAGCAGCATGGAGGACCCTCAAACTCATGAAAATGGAATTACCATTTGACCCAGTAGTCGCACTTCTGGGAATCTACCCAAAGGAGACCTCAATGTGGGTACAAAAGGACACCTGTGCTCGGATGTTTATTGCAGCACTATTTATAATTGCAAGAACATGGAAACAACCCAAATGCCCCAGAACAGATGAGTGGATGAAAAAGATGTGGTCTATATACACAATGGAGTATTACTCATCAATTAAAAATGACAAATTTGATGAATGCATAGACACCTGGATGTACCTAGAAGAAATCACTCTAGCAGAAATGAGCCAGATAGAAAGGGACAGAAACCAAATGGATTCACTAATATATGGTCAACCAAATGAAACTACACAAGAGGAGAGAGGGGACCAGCTGAAGTGGGCGGGGAGGGGAGGGGATGGTGATGGGTGACCCCCAGGGACTGAAATGATGTAAAAAAAATAACAATAAAGCAGATGGTAAAAAAAAAAGCAACAAAGAAAGGGAAAAAAAAGAACAACTTATAATAAGTGTAATGGCTTGTTACAAGAAAGGAGAGGAAGGAAGAAGGTGAAAGGGAGCATAGAGCTTGACTAGGTAAGTGAATACACTAGCATGCAAAACAGGAATTTGGCTGGTTATCTATAGTGTTTAAGACATGGTAAATTTTATTTGAGTAACTTTCCAGAAATGGAGTACAGTCACACATGGGTGCAGGTATGGGTTAAGTCACTAAGATCTCTGCAACTAACATAGGCAATGAAAGCTTCTCATATCCCTCTCAGGAGCAACAGAACAATGAGACTTTAGACAATCCATTCAGGACTAAGTTGGGAACCTAATAACAACGGGATGAACAGCTAAGAGCTAACTCACTACTTCCTTAAAAAGAAACAAGTGAGGACACCGCATACATAGCAGGTACCTCTTGTACAGGGTGGCAATAGTAATGGCTGTGGTACTAACTAAGGCCAGCTTCCATTGCCTGGCATTGTTGAGCACAGTCCATGCAGGCACCGCCTGCTTAACAAGACCAACCAATTCTTGAAATTTGGGTCCTGTGTGTCATACTTAACCCCCCTTAGAAGATGCAAGGCTGGCAGGATACAATCCACAGAACAGAGCAGCAAGGAGATTGGATAGGAGTTTGGATAACTGAAGCACTGAACAGAGAGGAAAGGAAAAGAAACATAGCAGAGTTATTGGCATGGAACTACCACCACCTCTCAACAAGACTGAGACTAAATACTTAAGATGCCTCCATCCTGTTCACACATCCTACAAAGGAAAACAAAGAGAAACAAACTAAAGAAGAAAATTAAACCTGCAACATCGCAATTACAAAATAGGACAAATAAGGCAACACACATACCTAGGAAGCAAAGAATATCTGGAAAC
This sequence comes from Uropsilus gracilis, assembly GCA_004024945.1. NCBI lineage: Eukaryota > Metazoa > Chordata > Mammalia > Eulipotyphla > Talpidae > Uropsilus > Uropsilus gracilis. The sequence continues at coordinate 24,019 of PVHY01020000.1, read as the reverse complement.
AAGATGGAAAAAGGAAAAAGAAAAGACTACACATTCAGAGAGAAATATAGGAGATACAAAAATAGAGATATTATCAAACAAAATTTTTTTCATACATTTTTATTTTTTTTACAATATGCAATGGAAAGTCCACAGTGTTTTCAAGAGAGAGAGAAAATAATATGCACCAAAACAGAAACTTTGTTTTGAAGATTTATTCTGTTGATATACAATGCCAATAGAGATGGCTGACATCCTGAAAGATTGGTCTTTTATCTGTGTATACAGGGGCCCAGTTAACTAAAAGTCAGGAAGACCTCTAGAATCATTTACAGAGGCGAATGAACAATTGTAGTAGCTACTGTTTACAAGTTAACTTTTGTGCTTAGTGCCAACAATTTTAGTTGTAAAGGTGCTATTTTTCCTGGTTTTATATACAACTGTGAGTTTGACTCAAAGTCCACCTGTAAATGCTTCTTCAATAGTAGGAAATCCATTTGAAAGGCAAGTGCCAATAAAGGTTGAGCAAGAACCCATCTCGTTGTAAACAGCAACCAATTACAATAAATTCCAATAGATGCTACTGAGCAGGGCTTAATAGTTAGTAGATAGTCAAAGATGACTCAACTTCATTTGTTGCCTTCAATAATTAAATGCTAGCTAGTTATAAATTTGGTGAGAAACTTATCTATACAGGTATAGGTAGGTTTGTGTTATTCAAACACAAATCAATTAGGCTTGAAACCCTAAAAGAACCGTTAGTTAAATAACCTTCACATTTTTTTTCAATTAAAAAAAAATGAGAGATATGATGAATATACTCAAGTCTGCATGAAGCAATAGGCCAAACTAGAAAGTGGATATTTGAAAATCCCTCTACCAGCTCCCCTCTCCCAACATGGCTTCTGGGTCTATCAGTCATTCCTTTGTGAAGAGCAGCAATCCTTGCTTCCTCACAAGCTCTTTAATAACAGTAACAATGAACCAAAAACTTTCATCTTTAGACACATCAGGATTTGGGTTCTGGAACCATAACTTTAACCTAGCCTTCCATAGCAGTCCTTCAGGCAGATTCTCCTCCAGAGATCACATCAGCAAAGGTGATAGCTGTAAATTACTGGGAATGTCTTTAGCACCCGAAATTCTATCAACAGGAGCTATTAATCTGCTTCAAACATTTTGTTGGTACCAAAACTGAAGACTGTTTCTAACATTGAAGACCATTCAATCCAATACTAGTTCCCTATTATTACCAGACAACACAAGGAAACATGGAGAAACCTGAATTACTGTGAAAGCAAACTTCTTGCCTTTACAGGTTTCTAAGAGGGTCAAAGAACTTCACAATATGACAAGACCACTGCTACATATTCTCAAGATAGCTAACAAAGTCTGCTCTTCATAGGTTAGGATGTCCAAGGGCAAGGCAGCATCCACCTCTCCAAACAGGTCCTTAAGGGCTGAAATAATCAGTTGTTTGAACCGTGCAGCATTCAATGCAACCCCAGGGTCCTGAAATTCTAGACAGACTTTCAGGTAATTGTGCTCAGAGGGATTTTTGTAAACTACTCTTTCACATGTGGCAGCTTGAGCTGGCATCTTTTCCAATGCTGATCACACCTACAGCAAACATTAAGAAGGTTCCACCCAGGTGGCCCACTATCCCCAGGCTGGCCCTGTTGCACCATGCAATGGGCTGCTGGTGGGCAGGGCCAGGCCCATGTCCAACCCTTGCACCTGCTCTTGTGTGAGGGCAAAGCCTGGAGGACCATGCCATCCCTGCTAACAGCACAGTTTGCCATGTCCCAGGAACGCAATCCCTCACCCAGGAAAAGGACACTGGCACATAAAAGGAAGAGATCAATGGACTAAACATAGACCAACAAACAGCAAGGAGAGAGGAGTCTGAATGAACAGAGAGGGTGCCATGGAGGGGTTGATATTCCCAAGGAATATCAACAACCATACAAAGACAACCAATGTTGTAAGAAATTTTAAAAATAATTTTAATAATTAAATTTTTAAAAAGAAGGTCCTACCATTTACTCAACACCAAGTTGGCCCAAAGATTTTAAAATAACAATATTTAAAATGCTAAATGAGGTATTGAAAGGTGAGTCAAAGACAGATAAACAGGTACAAGATCTAAGAAAAGAGAACCAGGATTTAAGTGTTCTTCCCCCAAAAGATTAAAAATAGGGAAAAACACAAGGAGATTTTTAATAAAATGAAGAAAAATATGGAAATGTGGGATTTTTTTCCAATAGAATTAAACTTGTAGAAGAGAGAATATCAGAAATAAAAGACTCAAATGTACAAATCACCCAATTGGAAAAAGAGAGAAACAAGATATGATGAAATTATAATAAATGTCAAGTTCAATTAGAAGAGGAAACATAAGGATAATGTGTATTTCAGAAAGTGGAAAAGAGAGAGAGAGACAGAAAGGAAACAGAGATCCTATTCAATAAAGTAAAAACAAAGAATTTCCTGAACCTAAGAAATGAAATAAGCATGGAATGTAGGAGGCAGAAAGAACACCCACATTTAAAAATGTAGAATGATTTATACCAAGACATACCATTGCTAATAAATCAAAAGTCAAACATGAAAAAATTTACAGGCAATTTTAAGAAAAGGTTATATTTTCAGGGGGGGGGGGGACTTTCCTTGAATTTTCCTTCAGTCACCCTCCAGGCAAGAAGAAAGTGAAATAATGGGGCCAGGCATGGTGGTGCATGTCTGTAAGCAGCAGTCTAGGAAGCCACGGCCGGGGCCAGGGATCACGGTTCGACTTCTGCTGGGGGCACATAGCAAGACCTAGTTTAAAAAGAATGTATAGCTGTGCGTGGTAGCATGCACCTGTAATCCCAGCTAAGGGAAGCTGAGGCTGGGGATTGCTTGAGTCTGTGGTACCCTGGGCAACGTGAGCCTGCAGTTCCACAGGCAAAAAATAGCAAGACCTAGTCTCAAAAAAAAAAAAAAAAAAAAAAAAAAAAAAAAAAAAAAAAAAAAAAAAAAAAAAAAAAAAAAAAAAAAAAAAAAAAAAAAAAAAAAAAAGAAAGAAAAGAAAAGAAAAAATGAAATATTGTTTACAATCTTAAAAGACAACGTTGTGCCAGACACCAACACTCTAGCCTACATTATCATTCAAATATGAAGGTGAAATAAGGGCTTTATCATGCAAACAGAAACTAATAGAATTTACTACCACCAAACCTGTCCTACAAGGAATGTTGAATGGTGTTTTTCTACAAAAGAATGAAAAAAACGAAGCAAAAAATTCTGAGCAAAATGACAACAGGAACACAAAATCAGAGCATAAATAAGGATATTACAAGTTAATAACATGACAATAAAGGAAAAGAAGAAAAGGGCAAGACCTGTATAGATAAAAGCTTTCAAGATGATATGAGATCACAAAGGAACTTTTTAGATATAAGGTTGATATAAACCCCACAGTAATCACTAATCAAAACTCTAGAGGAGGCACAAAAAAGAAATGAAGAAACTGAGATGTTCATTTGGGAAAACCATCCAAATGAAAGAGTAGAGAGAAACAAAAGAAAAAAGAAATAACAGAAAGATAAAACAGCCAAAAATAAGAAACAGTAAAAACAGCCAAAAATAAGAAACAGTAACAGTAAATTAACCTCATATTTCAACAAACCCCCAATGTCAATGGTGTGAACTCACCAAGCAAAAAGAACAGAATGATAAATTGGTTTATAGTTTCATCAATCTATACTTTGTTTGAACAAAGCACATTTAAAACCAAAAGAGAAAAACAAACTTAAAGTGAAACACTGGGGCAAGTTTCTTCATGCCAATAACTCAGAAAGGAAAGCAGGAACTGTTCTTCTCATATAAAATAAATTAAACTTTCAGCAAAAGAAGCTAGTCAGAAACAAAGAGGAACACTACATAATAAACACACTAACAATCATCAAGTAAATATAATTTGCCATTTATGTAACTAACACAGGTGCACCAAGTTATATAAGGCAAATATTAAAAGACCTAAAATATATATTGACAAAACATACAATTATTGTCAGAGACTTCAACAAATCACAGACAAAAGGGATAGACCATCCAGATAGAAAATAAACAAGGAAATAAAGTTCTTAAGTGAAGTGTTGGATCAAATGGACTTAATAGATGTTCATAAAGCCTTTCACCTAAAAGAAACGAACACAGTTTCTTCTCAAGTGCATATGGAACATTCTTAAGAATTGTACATATGCTGGGACACAAAATACATCTCAGTAAATAGAAATTATATTAAGTATCTTCTCAGATAACAATGGTATAAAGCTATAAATTAACCCCCAAAGAATCCAAGAAAAGATTGAATCACAAGGAGACAGAAATGCATGCTTCTGAAACACTGGGACAATGAAAAAAATCATAGAGGATATGCAAAATTATCTGGAGGTACTCATATTGCATTGTTAGTGGTGAAATTCTTGGACTAGTTCAATATGGATCTGATCAAAAGCATTTGCCAAGAATGTTTTCATAAGATAAAGAAAAATACCTGGAGGAAAATGGAACAAGTCATCAGATCCTATGTGATGCTCTAAAAGCAGTACTATGAGGGAAGTTCATAGCAATATAGTCCCACATATTATAAACAGCTCAAATAAACAATCTAACTCTATAGATGACAGAGCTAGCAAAAGAAGAACAGATCTGAAAATCAGTGGGGAAAGGAAAGAATAAAAATCAGAGAAAAAATAGATGAAATAGAAAAAAAAACACTATAAAAATCAATGAAACCAAGAGATGGGACAAAATTGACAAACTACTAGGTAGCCTTACTAAGAGAGCCCCTCCAGAGTCTGCAACCTGGAAAGGAGGAGTCCGGAAGGAGCACTCTCTAGCACAAAGAGCACATGGGGAGTAGGTAAGCCACTCCTCTCCAGGGGAAGCTGGGACAATCTAGCTACCTCCAAGTAGCCTGAGACTCCATCCCTCTCCACCTCTGTGTCCAAGTGGGAGGGGCCACACCCCCTCCAGGGTCCACAACCTGGAGGGGAGGTGCTGGGAAGGAGTGCTCTCTCTCTCACAGAGAGCACAGCCGGGGCGCAGGTGGGGGGGGGTGGTCTCTGGTTCATTCCCACCACAGCCATTCCTCTGCTTGAACAAGGAAAACAACTCAGACCAGATATACTTGAACAGATAGAGAAATAAAGTCTGTGAGCATACCTATCACCTTCCCCAAAAGAGCATGGTTGGAACTCCGAGACACAGACGGTTGTGGATGAGAGCAAAGACATGTCACCAGGAAACACCAACAACATTTCTGATTCTGGGGCTAGGCTCCCCACCCACAGATACTTTCATCATGAGAAAGGAGACCCCCCCCATCGCAATGGGGGAACAAGACCACAAAGAAGTGTCAGTGGGAAATATGTGGAGCCACTCCACACACCAGACTGAAAGGAGGTTCACTGACATGCTCAGAAGGGCCACTTGCCCTAAGGATATTCATGGAGAACTTATCAGCCTGGATTGCAGTCCCCCAGGAGTATAGGACTTCACCCAGGATGACAGTGCTTCAGAAAGAACACAAAGAGACCAACAGGCCAATCATCAACTAACAAATGACAATGAGAAAGGAACTGGAGTGACCAGAGGGGTGACCATGGGAAGGGGAGGAGGGAGGAGGGAGGAGGACCATGCCTATAAACACAAGCTATGTAAGCAAACAATAAGAAAAATAAAAATAAATAAATTATTTTTGAAAAGAAGAGAGAAAATTCAAATAGAATCAGAAATGAAAGATGCAATAGTAAAATAGGAAATACAAAGTGTCTTAAGAATCTACTATAGGGTGAGGGATCATGCAAAAATCCATCCCATAAGCCTGAGTTGTACACAGCAGATGGAAAACCGAGAGAACCAGCGCATGCAAGACAAGAGAAACAACTGTAGAAACATGATGTCAAAAAGCGTACCTATGTGCTCACCAGGTCAGGAAGACTCAAGACCTCATTTCTGAGATGCCTTCTAGGAGAACAAGGCCCCTCCACACACTATGGGAGAGGAGAGTAAGGCCAAAGATAGGGGGTATTGGCCCCACAGCAAAGCTGCAAACTGAGGCAGAGGAGATAATCTTCAATGGCCATTCACAGATGCCTGTATCCACAGAGAAACTTCTTCACCAACACTGGCTGGGGGCAAGACCTCCCTAAATCTGACAGCAGAATCATAAGGTAAAACAGCAAAACATCAGAGATGGGATTGGAGAAGATGGCCTGCAACAAGAAAACATGGACAGACCACAAATAAATACAGACTGGCCGCCCAGCACAAACTTAAGACTGAAAACCTATGGGCAAGGTTTGCCTGGTTCTAGCAACACAGTCTCTAACCAATGAAAGAACACTGTCACAGGAAAGTAAGAGACTAATGGACTTAACACAGACTAGCAAACAACAAACAGAGAGGGGTTTGAGAGAATGGAAGGGGCACCAGATAGAGGAGGGAGAGGGAGGTATCCCAAAAACCACTTACTGAGGTTGTGATCTAAAGAATAAAAATAAATATTTTTTAAAAAAGAATCTACTATAAATGTCTCTTCAAACAAACTGGAAAAGTTAGGAAAAATGGACAATTTCTTACAAATTTCCAATACTGAAGAAATACAAAATGAGAAATAAGAAAAATATAGGTTAATACACTCATGAATATAGATGCAAAATACCTCAAAAACATCCTAGCAAGCCAAATACAGCAACATGTTAAGAGAATCATTCACCATGATTAGGCAGGCTTTATGCTAGGGATGCAAAAATGATTCAGCATATGCAAATCAATCAATGTCAGTCATTAGATCAACAAAAAGATAAAAAATTATATGATCATTTCAACCAACAAAAAAGCTGTTGACAAGATTTAATATCTATAATTGAAAATTCAGTATATAGTAATAAACAGAACTTATATAAACATAGTCAAAGTCATATATGACAAATCACAACCAACATCATACTCAATAGTGAAAACCTGCAATTATTTTCAGTAATATCAGAAACAAGAGAAGGATGTCTACTGTCATCACCACTTTCAGCAGAGTACTGAGAGTTTTAGTTGAAGTAATTAAGCAGAAAAACATATTTAAAGAATCCAAAATGGAAAGGGAGAAGTGAAATTATCACTATTTCTTGATATGATACTATACATACAGAACTCAAAAGATTATCAAAAACTACTAAAAATAATGAAAGAAAACCATAACATGAAAAGATACAAAATCAAATTTTTTTACATAAGCTGTGATACACAAAATCAGTTGCATTTCTATATGCAAGCAATGTATTGCAAGAGAGAGAAATTTTATTTTTAAAACTGTTGCTCTTACTATCACACCAAAAACAATGAAATACCTGGAGTAATTTAATGGAGGAGGAGGAGAAATTTTATATTGAAAACTAAATACAGTGTTAAAGAAAATAAAGACATAAAGAAATAGAAAGCTATAACATCTCATGAATTGGAAGAATAAACATTGTTAAAATGACCACATTATCTAAGGCAATTTACAGATTCAATGAACTATCTTAATGACATTTTTAAGGAAACTGAACAAGCATCTTTAGAATTTGTATGGAATTGCAAAAGGGGCCTAATAGCTAAAAGAGTTCTGACAGAAAAGAAAATGAAGGCTTCACACTCCCTGACATAAAACTATACTAAACAGCCACTGTAATCAAAACAATATGGTATTCAAATTCAGATCAGTGGAATAGAATAGCAAGTACAGGAACAAACGCACACAAATACAGAGAGTTAATCTATGACAAAGAAACTAGAACCATACAACAGAGAAAGTAAAGTCTCTTAACTTTCCTTTGTTAAGTGCTGGGAAACATGAATAGTAACATGTAAAAAGAAAAAAATAGGAAGAAAAAATTAGATCCATGGTTAATTCCATAGACAAAAAATCAATTCAGAATGGATATAGATCCCCAAGAAAAGCATCCCACCCACTGCTCAGCCACAAGCATATAGGAGAAGACAAAAACCCCAGTGTGGGTTATGTAGGGTCTCACCTTTTCTGCTGGTTCACAGTTGGGAAGTGCAACTCTCCCAATGATCAGCTACCATTATCCGGAAAGGTGAGGCAAGCCCCAATCAGGGCCACACACCTGATTTACCACCTGGCCTAAGCTACCATTGAGAAGTGTATCCCAGCCAGTACTAAGCCACAAGCATTTTGGAACCAGATGCATGTTTCAGTCCAGACCATAAAGAGCTTAGTGCAACATCAGGGACCTTTAACCAGTCTCAGGGAAGCACACCCAACCATGGGACAACACAACAGCACCTTGGGAAACACAATAGGTCTCAGGCCAGGTCACAAGGGCTCTGGCCAAAAACAGTGATCCCCAGCTGCCATCTGGATAAAAAATATATTCTACCCAGTGATCCCAGTCACTATAAACAGGCTCAGAGCCACTGCTGACAGGCAGGGCAAGTTTCCAACAACTCAGCCCCTCAAACAAGCACCCTATAAGCCTTCCTGGCCACCAGAGATAGACCTGGAGCTGTCACCTCCACAGCAGGATAAGGTTCCAGTAACTATGCCCCGCCATCCAGCACCCTTCCAGAACCATGCCTAGTGCTTCAGGAGAGGCCCCAGTAACATCGCAGATCCTATAAGTCCCCTGCAGCTTTTCCCACCACCAGGGAAACATCTAGAACAATGGGAGAGACAGGCTCAAACACAACAAAACCCCAGCTTTATTACAGTAAATACAAAGAAAACAATGAGGAGAAAGAAAAACACAAATGCCAATCAAGTCCTCAAGGGAGCAATAAACCAAGAAGAGAAAATAAAATCCTAGAACCAAACCACAAAGACATGGAAGAATATTTTTACCTATCAGACATAGAATTCAAAATTGTCATGATTAAGAAAATTAAAGGATTAGAACAATATAAAGAAAACCTACAAAAACAGATCAGAGATATACAAGAAAACCCCAAAAAGCAAAGGAATGGGGTGAGAAACAAAAAATCAAGAAACAGATGACCAAAATTGAAACTTAAAAAAGGAATATAACAAAAATACAAGATGCAGAAAGATCAATGGAGAAGAAAATAATTCAGGAGAAAGCCATGAAAGTAGAATGAAACAAATGAAGGGAAAAATCAGTAGTCTTAAGATGATAAATGGGAAAGAAGCAAACTAGAAAAAAATGATACAAAGGATAAAACACTAAGAAGTATCTGGCACCATGAGAAAAGGAAATATAAGAATCATAGAAAACCCAGAAGGAAAAGAGAACCAGAAGGAAACTGAGAAACATAAAAAGAAGTGATGAAAGAATCTATTTCTTGCCCCCTTCCTTTTCAGTCTTGGACAAGAGGGGAGGCTCAACTGGCCTAACTGAATATGGCATATGACATTGACCCTGGGTGGTGAGGAATGCTACAGTTAGAAGGAACAAATATCCAGACAACAAACTTCCTAAAAGTCATGATCCCTGTGGTTACTATAACTGTATGAAGTCTCAAAAAGGAAAGCAGTCTGAGCATGAGTTGAGTGGAATCAGATCCAACAGGGTGTGGGGAACACCACTTATACCGAGGAGCAGCGTCTTTGGGTAAAAAGAATCAAGAAATGCAGAGATTGATATGACATACTTGGAGTTCTGAGAAATGTCAGTGTTTAAGAAAGCTTACTAAAAACTAATCCTGAAATTTCACTCTGACAAAATCTGTTCTCCTGGAACAACAGATGTTTTCAAAGCAATAGAAAATACCTTTGTTATCTTAAGTAATTCTTACAAAAGACTTCACTATGATGAGTATGGAGATGTACAGGTGACTTTCACTACCCCTCAGGCCAGACCTTATAATTATTACAGGAACTTTGAAGCCAACATCACTTCAGAGAGCTATTCAATCTCTTGTTTGGAGGATGCTTTCCTACAAAAAATATTCATATGTTTTCAAATGTGACTGATGACAGCCACTGCTACTGCTACCAGCACTGACATGAGAGAGTGCAACCAGGGAAGGAAGAGAAAGAAGATAAACCTCAGACTACATATTCTATATTTATTCATTTACTTCCAGTTCTGGTGATTGTTATTATATCTGTAAATTACTCAGCTTTCTGGCTGCTAATCCGCCATATCGTATATCCTGTAATCAACCTTGGGCCACAATATTTCTAGAGAAACCCAGAACTTGCAGTTGCCTTATTACATGGATAAAAACTTTGACAAGACCTACAGATGAGCATCTTTCCATGACCTAGAGAAAATTATATAGATGGATTACACTGATTACATTCAGAGGAGCTGTTGGAAGGAGAAAAAATAAAATTTAGAATTGACAAATTTGTCAGGATTATACAGAGATAAATGATTGAAACAGAGAACAGTCACTGAAACTTGAAAACTGTTAAAAAAAAAAACTTCCCAAACTCATTGACCTACATAGATGTGGCTAATAGGATGATAGTCCTACACAGGGTTGGGGTTTTATTCCTTGTTACTATTTATGTTCCTAATTGCACTTTCTGAAACAATATTAGGTAATTTTTAAATGAAACAAGGAAATAATAGACAATAATTTCTGAAACTTGAAGAAGAAACTGAATATACAAATAAAGAAAGCAAAAGGAATACTAAACTACTTAAATAAAAGGAGACCAACAGAAAAACACATAGTAGTAAAGCTTTCAAAAGTCCAAGACAAAAAAAAATAATGAAGTTGACAAGGGTGAAGAAATAAAACCTATAAAGAAACCATGATTAGGACAAATCCAGCCTCTCTGAAAAACAAAAGAATGGAGTAGAATATTAAACATACTTCAAGAAAAAAATGCCAGCCAAAAATACTTTATCCTGCAAACCTATTGTATGGGAGGGGAAAAAAGGACCTCAGACAAAAATAAAAAAAACGAAGGGAGTTTGCATCCAAAAAACACCATATCAGGAATATTAAAAGGAGCTTTAGAATTTAACCAAATATAAGAATGAACACAAAGAACATAACAAGGAATTAAATAGAACCACAATACCAGGAGTAAATGATAGCAATAGATGTTTACATAGCAATAATCACTCTAAATGTTAGTAGTGGACTAATCTCACCAATAAAAACAAAACATACTTAGTTGAGTTAGGAAACAGAATCCAACCTGTTGCTACCTCCAAGAAATGCACCTAAGTTACAAGAATAAACACAGATTGAAAGTAATGGATGGAAATTTTTCCTACAAGAAATTGGCATCTAAGGGAAGGCAGGAACAACTATACTTATATCAGATAAAAGCAACAATAGATAGGGATGGACATTGCATAATAATTAAGGTAACAATACAATAGGAAAACATAGCATTCATCAATACATACTCACCAAATCACCAAATCAGGGAACACCAAAATACACCAGACATCTCCTATCAAATATAAAAATAGACACTGGAGACAATACATATGTGACTGGAGATTTTAACATCCCACTCTTACCAGTGGACAGATCAATTGGCCAGAAAATAAATAAGGACATAATTGCCCTAAACAAAGTATTAGACCACATGCATTTAATAGATATTTATAGTAGACATTTGTAGACAATGTAGTCCAAAAAATCCAAATAAATATTTTTCTCTAATACATATGGGTAATTCTCAGCAATTGAACATATAATGGGTCACAAGACAAACACCAACAAATTCATGAAGATTGAAATCATACCAAGATTCTTCTCTGACCATATTGATACTGAACTACAAATCAACACAAAAAGAAAATACTCTAATACATGGACTCCTTCCTTCCTTCCGTCCGTCCGTCCATCTGTCCTTCCTTCCTTCTTTCCTTCCTTCCTTCCTTCCTTCCTTCCTTCCTTCCTTCCTTTTCTGAGACTAGGCCTCACTATTTTTGACCATGGAACTAATGCACCACTGAACAACCACTGAGTGAATGAGGAAATCAAAGTAGAAATCAAAAAATAATGCAAGGAAAATGATAATGAGGACACAACTTTACAAACTATATGGGACACAACAAATGAAGTTCTAAAAGGAAAATATATAGCAATACAGGTCCATACCAAGGTACTAGAAAAAAAGCAAGTAAACAACCATATCTCTCATCTCAAGGAACCAGAGAAATGAGAACAAAAAAATCCAAAAGCCAAAAGCTGGTTCTTTGAAAAGATAAATAAAATTGATGAATCTTTATCTAGGCTCAAACAACCAAAGCTGGTGAGCATGTGGTGAAAAGGAACCATGTTACACTGCTGGTGGTAATGTAAACCTGTCCAGCCACTATGAAAAGCTGTGTGGAGGTTCCTCAAAACACAAAAAAATATATCTACAATATGATCCAAGGATTCCACTCCTAGAAATCTACCCAAAGAACATTAATTCAAAAGGAAACCTGCAATACTATGTTTATTGTGACACTAATGCCCCAAAACAGATGAATGAATCAAGAAGATGTGGTATATTTATACAATGGAATATTACTCAGAAATAGAAAAAAAAGATAAACTCATGCCATTTGGAGCAACATGAATGGGGCTGGAAGGGATTATGTTAGTCAGAATAATTCAGAAGGAAAAAGATAAATAATGGGTGACTTCACTTAATTGTGGAATATAGCAAACACAGAGTCAGAAAAAAACAAAATTTGCAAGCTGACAATAGATCAGAGGTATACAGCAGTGGAGAGGAAATAAGAGGACTGGTTAAAACCCTGAAGGGAAGAGCATGAGGGATTGTGGATATGGATCACAACTGCTATGGTGGTGAGAGAATTATGGACATTACATCTGAAGGCAGAAATAAAATACTGTCCAAAAATCAACAATGATAAAAGAAAATAATTTATTTTTAAATAAATAAATAAAACAATCACAACCAAAATTCAATAGTTAGCAACTTCTACCAAGATGACAACAGTGTGAGGATGAAGATTCACCTCTTAGATGTATCCCTGGCTCTGGTGCTGTGGAAAGATGCTAGAGGTACCCTAAGGTAAGAAAATATTGCAGAGTATACTGCAATAGCACCCATAGGAGGGGAGCCCTAACCTAGTTTTCAGCCATACTGGAAAACCCACCACCAGTCCAGGCAGACAAGACAGCAGAGCCAGGATGTGGACCATGCCCAAGCCACCAGTTAAGGAAACTAAATCTTTGCTTTCCTTAACCAAGAAACACTGGTCCTCGATTCCTAGCTCCCACTGTCATCTATCAGAAACAAGAGTCTGACTGCCTCCAGTGTCCAACCCAATCCTCCAGCCAGTAGAGTGGAAATATTCCACCCTTGGTAGCCATAGTGGGAACCTGGGAACACAACTCAGCTCCCAGAGATTGGAGCAGTAATGTCTGCCCCCCAGAGGGCACTGTCAGAGCCTGAGAACCCCAAGTCAACATTGCCCCCAGACCACTGCAGGTGTTCAGCACCAGTTTCACCCAGCCAACAGCCTTCAGAGTGCCAACCCTGCCCTCCTCTCAGAGACTGCTGTCACCCTCAGCAGAGTGCCAACCCTGACCTCAGAGGCCACTGTGAATATGCATCAAGTTCTACCTAACTCATATTTGGAGGGCAACTCCACCCCCAGAGACCACTATGGGTGCATAATTAGACCCTGTGGGCGGTGGAAAAAGAAGGTTGCCCATTGAACAAATCTGCACAAATATGAGGAACTATAAATTCCTGCACCCCTGAGTAAGCACAGGTATCAGGATGCCCTGTGAAATAAAGATTTTGTTAAAGATAACAAAGGCATCCCATAGAGGGTCTGGTAATCGCCATCTATCCTAGATAAGCAGATACCTACAGAAAGCTAGCCCCCAGCAAAACTGACGTCAAGCAAAAGGCTGTTGTAACTGCTGAATTATGTTACATGAACTGTATAAAAGCTAAGTGAAAAATAAATTCAAGGCCAGTGGATCAAGAGAAAAGCCGCTGTGCCCTCCTGCCCAAGAGATTGTCTTGATTGCCTTGATTGCAATCCTCACCCCTTTCCTCAGTCACCGTTCCCCACTGCGGCTGGACTGCAGCAGGACCCAACAAAACTGTGGTCTTCAGAATGATAGTGCATCACCCCAGGAAGCCATTTTCTTCAATCAGGGAACCCAGCCCATCCTCTAACTGTCAGAACCACAATGTTCCACTATAGGAGCCTGTAGGGTAAATGAATTGGTCAAGATTTTTCTGCCATTGGCCTCTATGACCAGCTCCTGTGGTATTGTGTCTTCCCACGATTGTACATGCCTGGTCCAGTAGGAGTGTGCATGTGTGGATGGGCACACCTGGATCTAGAAGGAGGAGATAAAAGGGCAACATCACCCTGGTAAAAGGGGAGTTGAGAATGTGAAGAGAATGTGGGGAGAATGCCAGAGAGGAGCAAGCATGGAAAGGAGAACACAAGGGAGAACATGGGGGGGGGACTTAGGGAAACCCAGAGACTCGGGTCACTATTTCTTTGCCTCCTGTTTTCCCCTGTTCACTATTAAAAATATTATGAAGATGTTGCTAAGGACTCTGACATTCTTCTTTAAGCTGCTAGAACCAATGATGAAACTATTTGGATGGTTGCAAAACAGAGTCATATAGCTTTCACCCTCTAATTGCCTGTTATGAGAAACCTATATTTATCACCCAGCTACATGTGTAACAGCTGGGCAACTCCTAGCATGCCCCCCCCCCAGTGTGAAAGTCGGGTTCCACCTGGCCACTACTTACCAACTACAGGAACACAACCTCCAGCTGCCAGATTGAGGAATGAGATCCAAATTACTCCTGGCCCCCAGTTACCAGAAGGGAAAGCCCAAGTAACAAAAAACAGCAATCAGAAACCAGCCTTTGGAGCTGAAAACAAGCTCCCCCCACAAATTCCAACAGGCCATGGAAACTCACTGATAGCCAGAAGCTAAGAACAAAGCTCAGGCTCCACTGAAATGGGTGTGAGCACTGAACCAGAGGAACAGATGTCTGAGACACAGTCTTGTAGATAGCAGTAAGGTTAATTATCTTTGGATAGCAGAGAACAACAGACTTAAAAAGGTTGGACAGTGTAGAGTTTTACACTATATCGAACATAGTCTCTGTGAGTGGAAACCCCATGTTCTATACAAACACCTAGCCAGAAATCATATAACAGGGAGAACCAAAAAAAAAACAAAAAACAAATGATGACTTGAGCCCCCAAGGGAACGCTACACCAATAAGAGAGAGGAAAAAAATCCCTAGAACCCAATCACAAAAGCATGGAAAGTCTGTTCTCCCTATGAGATAGACTTCAAAGTGGTCATATTAAAGAAAGTCAAGGAGGTAGAAGCAAATCCAGATAAACAAAAAAATGTACTGAGAAGTAAAATCAATGACCACAATTTGAAATTGAAGCTTTAAGTAAGAAAAACATGGAAACTGAGAATATAAAAAGAGCAATGGAGGAAATGAAAAATTCACAAGAAAGCTATGGAAATAGAATAGATCAAGTGTAAGAACAAATCGGGGAAACTAAAGAGGCAAATGCCATATATATAAATAAAATATTTTTTAAAAAACTACAAAGATGTGAAATATATGTATATAAATTAATTTTTAAAAATGAGGGGGTGTGGTGGGTGAACCCTGGGGAATACAAAGATGTGGAATATATATATATATTATTTTTAAAAAGAGGCAAATGAGCAAATAATCTGAGTAGGGGTGAGGAGGAGAAAAAGGAGGGGGAGGAGGAGGTATACAATAATAAGACAAGGAGAACAAGAAAAAGATATGCTCTGAGATTGATCCAACTCCATGAGAAAAGGTACCATAAGAATTATGAGGATACTAGAAGAGGACAAGAGAAAAGGGAACAGAAGATGCATCCAAGAAATAATACAACAAAACCTCCCAAGTTTTCTCCAAAACTTGGAGAAGGAAATAAATATGCAAATTCATGAAAGCAGGGTACCTTAATAAAATGATACCAACACTAAGACATATGATAGTAAAACTACCAAGACTATGAGGAAAGAATATGAAAGCTGGCAAGGGGAAAGAGCAGATAACATAAAAATGAGACAAATCAGGTAATCAGATTGTCAGCATTCTCTGAAGAAACACTATAGACAAGGAGAGAATGGAATGGTATGTTCCAAATACTTAAAGATGGAAACTACCAGCTGAGAATAATCTATCACAAGACCTTCCTTCAGGTATGAAGAAATATAGGCATTTCAGACATAAAAAACTCAAGGTGTTTGCAAACACTAAAACAACTATCCAAGAGATATTGAAAAGAGTTTTTGTGTCTAAACCAAGAGAGGAACACAAAGAAGTGAACAAGTTAATAGATAGAACTACAAAAATTAAGGACAAAATGACAGCAACAGATATTCATAATCACTGCAAATATAAATGGACAGAACTCGCCAATTAAAAAGGCATAGAGTATCAGGTTAGATCAAGAAAAAAACCCAACTTTCTACTATCTTGAGGAAACACCTAAGCTCCAAAAACTCAGAGCAATGGGTTAGAAAACAGTCCTACATGTGAAAGAAGCTCACAGGAAAACAGGAACAGCCATTGTTATATGAGAAGAAATAGATTTCTAGTTCAAAAAGGTAACAAAAGATAGGGATAAGCCGAGCGTGGCCGCACACACCTATAATCCAAGCACTGGGAGGCAAGAAGACAAGGATCACTTGAGTTCAGGGATTCTAGACAACCCCAGGCAACATAGCAAAAACTGATTCTCGAAAAAAGTAGCCAAACACAGTGATGGGCTCCTGTAATCCCAGTTACCTGGGAGGCTGAGGCTGGAGATTGCTTGAGTCTGCAGGATTGGGACTACCCTGGGCAACATTGCAAGACCTAGTCTCAAACAAAAGGAAATTTAAAAAAATTTTTTTCAGTAACCTAGGTTAGGTAGACATATACTTACAATTACACAACCACTAAAAATGAATGGAGAAGAAATAGAAAACCAGAATAGACCAATTACAAGCAAAAAAAAATCAAAATTCTCCCATAAATACAAAAGTCCAGGACCAGATGACTTCACAAATGAGTTCTACCAAATATTCAAGATAAAGTAATACATATCCTACTCAATCTTTTTTCAAAAACTTGAAAATAGGGAATACTTCTAAGCATATTGTATGATGCCAACATGATACTAATACTGAAGCCAAAGAGAACACAAAAGAAGAAAACTATAGACCAATCTTCCTAATGAACACACACATTAAAATTCTCAAAAATCTTAGTAAACCCAATCCAATAATGTAGTAAAAGAATTATATACCATTGCTTATAACAGTGAGATTTATACCAGCAATACAAGGTGGTTCACATCTGAAAATCAATCAACATGATCCACCAAATCAATAAAAGGAAACATAATAACCACATTATATCAACAGATGCCAAGAAAGCATTTGATAAGGCATAACATCCATTTATGATGAAAACCCTTTAAAATAGGAGGATAAAAGGAGTATATCTCAACATAATAGAGATCATATATATCAAATCCACAGGTAGCATCATTGTCAACTGCAAAAACCTGAAAACTTTTCCACAGCTCTAGACCACTTCTATTCAACATAAACATTAAAGCCCTAGATAGATAGTGAACACAGACACAAAGATTCTAAATGAAGTCCTGGCAAATCAAATCCAAAAATGCATAAAAGGGGTTATTCACCACAAACAAATGAGATTTATACCAGGGGCACAAGGATGGTTCAACATCCAAAAATCAATCAATATAATCCAGCACATCAACAAGGAGAAAACCAAAATCAATATGATCATATGAATAGATGCAGAAAAAGCATTTAAGTTCAGTATTCATTTATGATGAAAGCCCTAGAAAAATTGGAATAAAAGAAATATATCTCAACATAATAAAAGCCATTTAGACAAGCCCATAGCAAACATCATCCTTAAGAGGGAAAAAAATTAAATCATTTCATTTAAGATCTGGAACCAGACAAGGATGCTCACTCTAACTACTACTTTTCAACATAGTATTGGAAGTTTTAGGTAGGGTAATAGGGCAAGAAAAAGACATAAAAGGAATATAGATAGGAAAGAAGAAATGAAGCTATCATTACATGCAGATTATATGATACTTTACATAGAAAACCCAAAAATTTCCACAGAAAAACTGATTGACCAGGACTCTGGAGGGACCCATCCCTGTGGCACCTTCACCACAGTCCCAAGGAGCTAGCCCTTTCAGCAGGGTTCCTGAGGGAAACCACTGGACCCTTCCCTGACCTAGGTGAGATACCGGAAATCATGGTGCCGGCACCAGGCCTCTGGGAGGGACCCATCCCTTCACCACCTTCACCACAGTCCCAGGAAGCCAGCCCCTTCAGCCAGGTCCCTGAGGAAACACACCCGACCCTTCCCCCACACAGGTGAGATGCTGGAAGGCACTGGCGCCAGCACTGCAATCGCACCAACACAAATCACTAAACTTAATTACAGATCTACTTTCAACCTAGAAAACATTCCCATCAGCATGCCAACCAACACAAGTTCCATGGTTTCTCAACATGTAGAACAAGTTAGAAAGCAAAACACAGTAAGGAGAAAAACTTTAGACATGCAAGCAAGCCCTACAAGAAATAATCCATCACCAACAAAGAAAAGACAATCTCCAGAAAACACCAAAGAAAACATTAAAGAAATGATGTGTATCTCAGAAAAAGACTCCAACATCAACATGTTAAATGCACTCCAAAAATTAAGAGAATTAGAAAAAAAGGACAACAGAATTATAGAAGCACAAAGGGAAGAAGTAGAAACATATAAAAAAGAAAGCATCAATATGTATAACCTAATCAATGAACTGAAGAATGAAAATGAATACCAAAAATTGAAATTGAAAGAGACTCCAGATTTAAGGGTTGCAATAGATGAGCTCAAAAATGCACAAAAAAGCCATGGAAGCAGATTCGATGAAATAGAAGAATGAAACAGCACACTTGAGGATACAGAAATAGAGAGGACAATGAAAGAAAAAGAGAGAGAAAGAAAGAGGACTAAAGACAAGCTCAGAGATATGTCAGATTAAAAGAAAAGAAACATAAGAGTAATAGGAATCCCAGAAGGAGAGGAGAGAGTCATGGGACTGAAAGGCTTTTCAACATAATATAGAGGAGAACTTCCCAAATCTGAAGAAAGAAATGAAAATAGACATACAGAAGCAAAACAGACATCAAACTACATTAATGAAAGAAAAGCCACAATGAGACAAATCATCATAAAATTTCCAAGACCCAAGATAAGGAAAACATAATGAAAATGGATAGAGAAAAGAAACAGATAATCTACAAAGGAAAATTCATTAGACTGAGCTCAGATTTTTCTGAAGAGACACTCCAGGCAAGGAGAGAATGGAGTCACATCTACAAAAAACTCCAAGAAAAAAGTGCCAGCCAAGAATACTCAACCCTGCAAAGTCATCCTTCCTCTATGAAAGAAAAAATAGAACCTTCTCTGACAAGTAAAGTCTCCAGAAATTTGCTACCACTAAACCCCCACTCCAAAAAATTTGCAGGAGGCCTCAAAATCAAAACCATAAGAAGAACAAATACAAATAAACAAAAAAAAAACAGAGAAACCAAATCAAAACCCCAAAATGACCACCAGGAAGCCGTTAGAATCTCAATCATTAATAATCACCCTAAAAGTCAATAGTCTAAACTCAGCGATCAAAAGATGAAGAGTTGCAGACTGGATCAGAAATCAGAACCCAACATTTTGCTGCCTCCAAGAAACACATCTGATCCCTAAGGATAAGCATAGACTGAAGGTGCAGGGCTGGAAAACTACACTACAAGCAAATGGCCCCTGTGAGAAAGCAGGGGTTGCCATACTTATATCAGACAGAGCAGACTTCAAATTAACAAAAATGACAAAAGATAAAGACGGCCACTACCTAATGGTTAAAGGGTCAATCCACCAAAAAGACATAACAACAATCAACATATACGCACCTAATGAGGAAGCACCAAAATTCATAAAAAAACTACTAGTAGAACTGAAATCAAATACTGATGAGAATACACATGTGGTAGGTAGGAGATTTTAACACTCCACTCTCAAAAAAAGACAGATCAACAAAACAGCAATGAAACAAAGAAACAAAAGCTTTAAAGGAAAAGCTAGACCAAATGGACCTAATAGATATATACAGGACACTACAGCCCCAAGGAAAAGAATATTCTTTTTTTTCAAACGCACAAAGTTCATTCTCTAAAATTGATCATATATTAGGCCACAAGACAAACCTGAAAAAAATACACAAAGATAAAAATAATACCAACCTCTTTCTCCAACCAGAAAGGCATCAAATTAGAAATCAACAATGAAAAGAAATTAAGGAGAGTAAACACTACATGGAGACTGAACATAGGCTTCTGGAAGATCACTGGGTAAAAGAGGAAATCAAAGAAGAAATTAAAACCCACATGGAGGCAAACGACAATGACAACACAACGTTCCAAAATGTGTGGGATGCAGCAAAAGCAGTACTGCAAGGAAAGTTCATAGCAATACAGGCCCAAATAAAAAGAATTGAAACAGCCCAAATAAAAACTCTAATCTCCCAACTTGAGGAAATAGAAAAAGAGCAACAAAAATCCAAAACCCAGCAGAAGACAAGAAATAACAAAAATAAAAGCAGAGATTAATGAAATAGAGACCAAAAAAACCATCAAGAAGATAAACAAAACCAAAAGCAGGTTCTTTGAGAAAATCAATAAAATTGATAACCCCCTTGCAAGGCTTACAAACAAAACAAGAGAGAAAACTCAAATAATCAGGATGATAAATGAATAGGGAGATATTAAAACAGACTCAGCAGAAATCCAAATGATAAATAGAGACTACTATGAACATCTATATGCAAGCAAATAAAGCAACCTGGAAGAGATGGACAAACTCCTGGAACAATACAGTCATCCAAAATTGAACAAAGAAGAAATAGAAAACGTAAACAGGTCAATCACAAGCAGTGAAATTGAGGCAGTCATACAACTCTCCCGAAAAACAAGAGCCCAGGACCAGATGGTTTCACAAATGAATTCTACCAGATTTTCAAAGAGGAACTAACACTGGTACTATTAAAACTCTTTCAAAAAATTGAGAAAGAAGGAAAGCTACCAAGTATGTTCTATGAAGCAAACATTACACTAATTCCAAAACCAAATAAACATAGTGCAAAGAAAGAGAACTACAGACCAATCTCCCTAATGAACACAGATGCAAAAATTCTAAATAAAATCCTGGCAAACCAAATCCAACATTGCATAAAAAGGGTCATCCATCATGACCAAGTGGGATTCATCCCAGGGGCACAAGGATGGATCAACATCTGAAACTCAATCAACACAATCCACCACATCAACAAAGAGAAAACAAAAAACATGATCATATCAATAGATGCGGAAACAGCATTCGAAAAAGTTCAGCATTCTTTCATGATGAAAACCCTGGAAAAAATTGGTATAAAATGAACATACCTCAACATAACAAAAGCTATATACGACAGACCCACAGCAAATACCATTCTCAATGGGGAAAAACTGAAACCATTTCTATTAAGGTCTAGAACCAGGCAAGGATGCCCACTCTCTCCACTCCTATACAAAATAGTTCTGGAAGTCCTAGCCAAGGCAATAAGGCAATAGAAAGACATAAATTGAATCCAAATAGGGAACAAAGAAATAAAGTTATCATTATACTCGGATGATATGGTACTCTATGTAGAGAACCCAGAAAAATCGACAGAAAAGCTGATTGAAATAATAAACCAATTCAGTAAGGTAGCTAGATACAAAATCAACACACAAAATTCAACAGCATTCATATATGCAAAGAATCAATCAGAACAAGAAGAAATTTTTTTAAAAAATCACCCCATTTACCATTGCACCAAAGAAAATCAAATACTTGGGAATAAACCTAACAAAAGATGTAAAAGACCTATACTAAGGAAACTATAAAACATTCTTAAAAGAAATAGAAGATGATGTAAAAAAATGGAAAGACATTCCCTGTTCATGGATCAGAAAAATCATCATTATCAAAATGGCCATACTGCCAAAGGCAATCTACAGATTCAATGCAATTCCAATGAAGATTCCAATGACATATTTTAAAGAGATAGAACAAAAATTACTGAAATTCAAATGGAAAGCAAAAGACCCCAAATAGCCAAACCCCTTATCACAAACAGAAGAGAGAATGGAGATTTTCTATTCCAGACTTCAAACTATACTACAAAATCATAAAACAGCATGGTACTCTTACAAAAACAAACAGACCAACGGATCAGAATCGAATATCCAGAAATAAAACCACACCTACATGGTCAACTAATCTTTGACAAAGGGGCAAAAAACATTCCCTGGAACAAGGATAGCCTATTCAGTAAATGGTACTGGGAAAACTGGATCAAAACATATAAAAAAATGGACCAGGATAACACCCTCACACCCTGTACAAAAATTAACTCAAAATGAATAAAGGACCTGGAAGTGAGACCTTCAACCATAAAATACATGGAAGAAAACCTGGGCAAAACCCTTCATGAATTTCACCTCAGAAATCCATTTTGAGAAACAACTTTGGCTGGCAAAAAAATGAAGGAAAACATAAACAGCTGGGACTATATCAAACTAAAAAGTTTCTGTTCAGCAAAAGAAACAATAAACAAGACAAAAAGAAACCCAACCGACTGGGAGAAAATTGTTGCCCTCCAGACAAGTGACAAGGGTCTGATAACAAAGATCCACAAAGAGCTCCTACAGCTCAACAACAACAAAGCAAAAAAACCCACTCAAAAAATGGGGAGAAGAACTGTAAAGACAGTTCGCCAAAGAGGAGATATAAATGGCTAATAGGCATATGAAAAAATGCTCCACATCACTAATAATCAGGGAAATGCAAATTAAAACCACACTGAGATACCATCCTATACTAGTAAGAATGGCCCATATAAATAAAACGGACAACAAATGTTGGCGTAGATGTGGAGAAAAAGGAACTATCTTATACTGCCGGTGGGAGTACAAACTGGTCCAGCCACTATGGAAGACTGTGTGGAGGAGACCCTCAAACAATTGAAAGTGGACTTACAATTTGACCCAGCAATCCACTACCCAGAGGACATGAAATCATTAATTCAAAAGGACACCTGTATGCACATGTTCATTGCAGCTCTGTTTAAAATTGCCAAGATTTGGAAACAAACCAAATGCCCCAAAACAGATCATTGGCTAAAAAAATGTGGTACATATACACGATGGAATACTAAGTATCCATCAAGGAGGACAAGCACATGTCATTTGCAGCAACCTGGATGGAACTAGAAAGACTCATATTAGCAGAAATAAGTCAAAAAGAAAAAGAGAAGTACAGGATGGTCTCACTTACATGATGCATATAGGGAAAAACAAACAAACGAATAAGAAAGAATGACAACAGGCACACGCCAGGTTAGCTACTGCTCGAGGTCACCTCGCCAGCTCCAGGCCCTTGGGAGGGTCCCCCTCGCCGCGCTGCCCCCTCCGTCATCCCTGGGAGCCAAGCCCCGCATCCAGGTTCGTCCGGAAACCCGCCCAACTTGCACACGCCAGGTTAGCTACTGCTCGGAGGTCACCTCGCTGGCTCCAGGCCCTTGGGAGGGTCCCCATCGCCACGCCGCCCCCTCCGTCATCCTTGGGAGCCAAGCCCCACCTCCAGGTTCGTCCAGAAACCCGCCCAACTTGCACACGCCAGGTTAGCTACTGCTCGGAGGTCACCTCGCTGGCTCCAGGCCCTTGGGAGGGTCCCCCTCGCTGCGCCGCCCCCTCCGTCATCCCTGGGAGCCAAGCCCTGCCTCCAGGTTCGTCCGGAAACCCGCCCAACTTGCACACGCCAGGTTAGCTACTGCTCGGAGGTCACCTCGCTGGCTCCAGGCCCTTGGGAGGGTCCCCCTCGCTGCACTGCCCCCTCCGTCATCCCTGGGAGCCAAGCCCCGCCTCCAGGTTCATCCGGAAACCCGCC